>RCUC01148403.1:0-25923 GCA_003697995.1 Taxidea taxus jeffersonii | reverse complement strand
AAAAGGCAAGATTTCATTTCTTTTGAGGGCTGCATAGTATTCCTGTGTGTGTGTGTGTGTGTGTGTGTGTGTGTGTATCTCACATCTTCTTTATCCATTCATCTGTTGATGGACATCTAGGTTCTTTCCATAGTTTGTCTATTGTGGACATTGCTGCTATAAACATTCGGGTGCACGTGCCCCTTCAGATCACTACATTTGTATCTTTAGGGTAAATACCCAGTAGTACGATTGCTGGGTCATAGGGTTTAGCTCTATTTTCAACTTTTTGAGGAACTTCCATGTTGTTTTCCAGAGTGGCTTCACCAGCTTGCATCCCTGTCAACAGTGTAGGAGGGTTCCCCTTTCTCCACGTCCTCGCCAGCATCTGTTGTTTCCTGACTTGTTAATTTTAGCCATTCTTACTGGTGTGTAGTGGCAGGTATCTCACTGTAGTTTGATTTGTATTTCCCTGATGCCCAGTGATGTGGAGCACTTTTTCATGTGTCTGTTGGCCCTCTGGATGTCTTCTTTGCAGAAATATCTGTTCATATCCTCTGCCCATTTCCTGATTGGATTATTTGTCCTTTGGGTGTTGAGTTTGGTAAGTTCTTTATAGATTTTGAATACTAGCCCTTTATCTGATATGTCATTTGCAAATATCTTCTCCCATTCTGTCAGTTGTCTTTTGGTTTTGTTGACTGTTTCCTTTGCTATGCAAAAGCTTTTGATCTTGATGAAGTCCCAATAGTTCATTTTTGCCTTTGCTTTCCTTGCCTTTGGTGATATTTCTAGGAAGAAGTTGCTGTCGCTGAGGTCGAAGAGGTTGCTGCCTGTTTTCTCCTCAAGGATTTTGATGGATTCCTTTCTCACATTGAGGTCTTTCATCCATTTTTGTGTGTGGTGTAAGGAAATGGTCCAGTTTCATTTTTCTGCATGTGGCTGTCCAATTTTCCCAACACCATCTGTTGAAGAGACTGTCTTTTTTCCACTGGACATTCTTTCCTGCTTTGTGGAAGATTAGTTGACCATAGAGTTGAGAGTCTATTTCTGGGCTCTCTATTCTCTTCCACTGATCTCTGTGTCTGTTTTTGTGCCAGTACCATACTGTCTTGATGATGACAGCTTTGTAATAGAGCTTGAAGTCTGGAATTGTGATGCCACCAACTTTGGCTTTCTTTTTCAATATTCCTCTGGCTATTTGAGGTCTTTTCTAGTTCCATATAAATTTTAGGATTATATGTTCTATTTCTTTGAAAAAAATGGATGTATTTTGATAGGGATTTCATTAAACATGTAGATTGCTTTAGGTAGCATAGACATTTTCACAATATTTGTTCTTCCAGTCCATGGGCATGGAACATTTTTCCATTTCTTAGTGTCTTCCTCAGTTTCTTTTCATGAGTACATTATAGTTTTCTGAATACAGATTCTTTGCCTCTTTGGTTAGGTTTATTCCTAGGTATCTTATGGTTTTGGGTGCAATTACAAATGGGATCGACTCCTTAATTTCTCTTTCTTCTGTCTTGTTGTTGGTGTATAAAAGTGCAACTGATTTCTGTGCATTGATTTTATATCCTGACACTTTACTGAATTCTTATACAAGTTTGAGCAGATTTGGAGTGGAGTCTTTTGGGATTTCCACATAAAGATCATATCATCTGCAAAGAGTGATAGTTTGACTTCATCTTTGCCAATTTGGATGCCTTTAATTTCTTTTTGTTTTCTGATTGCTGAGGCTAGGACTTCTAGTACTGTGTTGAATAGCAGTGGTGATAATGGACATCCCTGCAGTGTTCCTGACCTTAACGGAAAAGTTCTCAGGTTTTCTCCATTGAGAGTGATATTCACTGTGGGTTTTTCATAGATGGCTTTGATGATATTGAGGTATGTACTCTCTATCCCTACACTTTTGAAGAGTTTTGATCAAGAAAGGATGCTGTACTTTGTCAAATGCTTTTTCAGCATCTATTGAGAGTATCATATGGTTCTTGTTCTTTTATATAACCAGCATTTCTTGATATGGCATGCAATCTGATTTATATTTTTATTTTTTTAAAGATTTTATTTATTTATTTGTCAGAGAGCGAGTGAGAGAGCGAGCACAAGCAGGCAGAGTCGCAGGCAGAGGCAGAGAGAGAAGCAGGCTCCCTGCTGAGCAAGGACCCCGATGCAGGACTCGATCCCAGGACCCTGGGAGCATGACCTGAGCTGAAGGCAGACGCTTAACCGACTGAGCCACCCAGGCATCCCTTTGATTTATATTTTAAAACAGCTTTTGGGGGTGTCTGGGTGGCTCAGTTCGTTAATCTCAGGGTCTTGAGATTGAGCCCAGCATTGGCTACCTGCTCAGTGGGGAGTCTGCTTCTCCCTGTCTCTCTGCTGCATCCCCTGCTTATGCTCTCTCGCTTGCATGCCCTCTCTCTCAAATAAATAAAATCTTAAAAACAAAACAAAACAAACTTGTAGAAGTTACTATTTATCCTATATGGCAAGTAGAGTGCCTGCCATGATAAAAATGTTATAGCACTTGAGTTAGGTTAGGTTTGGAAAATCATGTAGTTTGAAGCCCTTGGAACATATTTTTAGATTAGAAGTATATTCAAGTAGGAGAACTATGTTTTTGAAATTTATTATTTTGGAGTGTATAAAGAGACTACCCTTTGGAACTAGAGACTGTCTAATCATTTGGAACATCTAGTCTTTGGAACTAGAGACAGTTTACTAGCAAATGGAATTTATAATACTGAAACGTAGTACTATCTACATATAATTGTCCCTGGGTCTGTTGTTTTGACTAATACCAAATGGAAAAATTACCTTTCTTTCTTAGTATGATTTCAGCCCTCCTAATTCCGGCATCACAAAGTACTCCTCCTTGTTCACCAAGTGGAGCTGATTCAGGGACTCTGTAAACATGGCAAGATAAGCATTTGCCTTAATTTGCTAAATTCTTTTGAAAATAAATCCAAGTGATCTTAATTGTTCTTGCCACTAGAAGAAATGATAATTATGTGAGAATTGATAGTTATATGAGGAGCTAGATGTGTTAGGTAACACTACATTGACAATCATTGCAATATAAAACTGTCTCATCTATATATTTTTAAAGATTTTATTTATTTGACAGAGAACACAAGTAGGCAGAGAGGCAGGCAGAGAGAGAGGGAAGCAGGCTCCCCGTGGAACAGAGAGCCCGATGTGGGGCTTGATCCCAGGACCCCCCCCCCCCCCATCATGACCTGAGCCGAAGGCAGAGGCCTGAGGCATCTGGCTCTCTGCTCAGCGGGGAGCCTGCTTCCCTCTCTGTCTTTCTGCCTGCTGCTCTGCCTACTTGTGATCTCTCTCTCTGTCAAATAAATAAATAAAATCTTAAAAAATATATTCTGTAGACCTTAAACTTACACAATGTTTTATGTCTGTTATATCTCAATAAATAAATCCAAGTAACTTGCTATCTAGAACAATGGCCTCCTAACCAGAAAATAATTTTGAATACCCATCCTAAGTATTTTTATTTGGTTTGTTAAGTTACAAATTGCAAATTGTATGCATGCATTACTATCATTAGCTACTCTATCAAGGCACAGTATATACACTTACAGCAGGGTATATACATTATATATATACTTTATGAATATAAATTATGAATAATATATACATGCATATAAATCATATACATAAATTCATATTTTAGGTGGTTGCTTTGATACTGCCTTTGGCTGATTATTTTCATGTATGGTTGGTATAGAATTTTTACCTTTTAAAGTGACTAATGAGGGGTGCCTGGATGGCTCAGTGGGTTAAAGCCTCTGCCTTTGGCTCGGGTCATGATCCCAGCATCCTGGGATCGAGTCCCACATCAGGGTCCTTGCTCAGCAGTGAGTCTGCTTCTCCCTCTGCCTCTGCCTGCCACTCTGTCTGCCTGTGCTCACTCCTGTGCTCTCTATCTGACAAATAAATAAATAAAATCTTAAAAAAAAAAAAAGTGACTACTGAAAGTCTTTTGCAATTAATTAGAGAAGCATTACTTGACTAATTATTTAAAATTAGATTATGTTCTTAGGTCCTGGGCACACTACAGTTTTTTGCAGTATGCTAAAAGAGAATGAATGGGGGTTGGAGGGGGCTTTTGCCAAGTTCTTTGTGTTATGGACTCCCAGTCTTCCTTTGTATCGCCTGATTCACAGTGGCATTTGACCATCTAACATCAGATCAAATGAGGGAATCATTGTCAATCTATATTATAAAAATCAGAAAACATTAATTTCTTTTTTAAACTAAATTAATTTGAATAAAAGTCTACTCTAACTTGCCTGCATCCCAAAGGATCATCTTGCCTACCCTCTGGCATGTGCACACCTCACTTAGGAAAACAATTGGCCTAACACAACTGGGCTGACTGTGGTAGAATTGAGTTGTCTTTTCTCACATTCTCTTCAAATTTCATACATCAGTGAAAGGCATTTAAATGAGAAAACTAATCCTTAGAACAAGCATCACCAGTGTAATGCAGACTTCTTACACTGTATAGTATGTCCTTCTAAGACTAACTGTATGCCTAGAAATTTGTACCTAGGTCTTCCTTCATTCCAAGGCTTTAGTAACTAAAGATTTTTTGGAATGTGGACATTGTTTAGCTGGACAAAGGGAGGTATTTTCATCTCAGTTCTATTTGGAAGAGCTTTAGAGATCACTGCATTGTATCTTGGAGCATGGGAGTACATATATATCTCTTACATATATATGAAATTCTTTTGCTTTTGTATTTTTTGTAACAGACACCTGGCCTGGATTGTGGATTCCACTTTGCTTTTAATAAGGGACACTAGGGACGCCTGGGTGGCTCATTTGGTTAAGCGGCTGCCTTCCGCTCAGGTCATGATCCCAGTGTCCTGGGATCGAGTCCCACATCGGGCTCCTTGCTTGGCAGGGAGCCTGCTTCTCCCTCTGCCTCTCTGCCTGCCTCTCTGCCTGCCTCTCTGTCTGCCTGTGCTCTCGCTCTCTCTCTCTCTAAGAAGAAAAAAAAAATAAGGGACACTAGATTATTCCTGAGATCTAAGCTTTTGTCTTTTTAAATTTATGAGACTGACGGGCTACCTACTGTGCTAACGAGGCACCTGTCTGTTTAAATTTAGACTCAATTATCTAGTATCAAAGATAAAGCTAAAAGCAGGTTGTTCTAACTTTCTTTCCACAAAACACATAGACATCATAGACTTAGGTTATGAGTAAAACAAAAGCAAACCCCCGTTTACCTTAGGAGCAGAGAGTAGAAATAAGGAAGAGCCTAGTCCAGACAGAGTAGGGGTTAAAATTCTTACCACTCTTGATAGGGTATAACACATTCCTGAGAAGGGTGGTAGGGCTTGTCCCTGTAGTCTGTAAGTCCCTTTGGAGTACATGGCTAGACAGGTTGGATCAGGGCAGGAATAGCAATTCCACCAGTGAGTTCCAGCAGGTGTAACAGCGGCAGCACAGATCTACATGCGTGTCAGCTCACAGCAGACTGCCCTGGAGATGAAGCCAGAGGTTTTCTTTTAAGGGATATTTGGATGAGTCATAGCTTTTACCAAGAATGCTAGGCCACACGTGCACAAATAATTCACTGATCCTGTCAGAATGCATCCCCAAAATCCAGTTTTGAGACACATGATTTGAACAGAATTAGCACCTAAATTCACATTATTGCGGTATAGTAAAATTATATCATCTTGCTTACAGCCTGTGACCTACTGGCTTCAGCTAATTTAGACGTCATTGCAAGGTAATGCTTCCTTAGGAGAATGTGGCTTTACAAAGGATGATTTTCTTGAGGTTCCCTACCGATACAACAAAGTAAGGAAAGAAGAAAGCAAGATTGGAGAGAAATGGGTTTTCATACATGATTTTAGCCCAGTTTGCTGGTTTAATTTTCATATGAGGGTCTAGCCAGTTTGCCTAGGATTGGAATCTATTTTGTGCTAGCCTCTCTTCCTTTTTTCAGCACCTTCTGTGCTGTTGCTACCCCTCCCTCAGCCTCTCCTGTAACCTCCCTATTACTCCAGTGGCTTTATTTTCATTATCTTTGTCTTGGAGTTCCTCATTTTCCAATGTGGAGAGGATTCTAAAGGAAAAATCTTGACCCAGTCATTTTTGCTCTTAGTGACTAAAAACCAAATTGTTAAATTGTTATTTCAGAGTTTGGATAATGAATGGATTTTTTTTTCTTTGAAAAATGAACTTAAGAAAATGATTGTCCCGTGAAAGGCTAAGTTTTCTTTCAGTCTTCAGGTTTGATTAAGTAAATCATATTTTTCAGAGCATTGCAAACTGTAAAATTTATTAAGTTATCTCAGCTGCGATTAACATTAAAATGTGTCTTCTTACATTAATATGTGAAAAATAGTTCTGTAAAAATACTATAATATTATAAATAATCTTTTATATGCCTATAGGGAACCAAAGGGGAATTTAGTGACATTTGCATATTTTCTCCTTAAATAGTAATATTTCCATGTTTTGTTTGTAAGCAATATACATGTATACATGTTCATGGATATTTATGCTGTGGGAGAAATTTTTACTAAATGTCAGCTGATCAGAGGGCTCAAAGAGCTGAACTTAGTGATATAAGCTATTAAATTAAGATAACCTTTTGCATGTACAAAGCCCTGTTAGAGCAGATACTGGTACAAAAGGGTTATAACAATTTAGGTTTTTAAAAACACACATTCATGTCCCAGTATGATGGTCCTAATAATGGAGATGGTGGCCCAGTAGCCAAAATACTTTTAAAATTTTATACTGTTGGTTTAGAATAATAAATGCTCTTCTTTGATCTTTTGTATGAATGTGAGTTTTTATAAATACTCAATTTATATTATAAAATAATTTGAACTGTGTAAACTTCCGTTGGGATTCATGGAAAACTTTTGATAAAAGGTAAAGATTTTTAAGTGTAGTTTTTATAGTACAAAGTCTGTTACTCTAAGCTGTTGTATTCAGAGCAAGTGATGATGTATTACCACAGCGAAGAATGTGCTGTAGAACTATCTTCATTCTTGATTGTTCTCCTTGGGACAGGTATTAATGGACACATTCCCAAGCTCATAATCATGATGGTTTTGCTGTTTTTTTGTGGAAGTCTGTACACAAATCAGTCACTACTAACGGCAGTCTTTAGATTTCAGCAGATACTAAGGTTTTTAATGTTGTTTGTTTTTGTATGATGAAAGTCCCTATCAAAATAACTCTTCCCTTAAAAGATTTTTAAATTGGGTACTATTTAAATAAAATTCTTATAAATTCTGTTATTTACTTTCTTCATGGGAAAATCTAGTGTCCTTAAGATTACAATCCTAAAATAAAGTTGTTACATATTGGAGAAAAGGCAGAATAATTGTGTTGTTATGGCAACTCAAATGGGGGAAATGAAAACAGCGCAGATAAGCTGCATCCTGTTGTCATAGCAACCATAGTTGTGAAAATGATTAAAGCTGGTCTAGAAAGGATGTATTGCAGCATTAGTCCATTGGAAGTAAATAGTGTAAGAAAAGACAGCGAGAATTGGTTTTGGACAAAAGTTAAATCCCTCAGGTGCCACAAGTTGCTAGTACCACTGCATGTAGACAGATACCTGTCCTTTCTAATCATATTTCGACTCTGTTTTATTGCCTTGGATCATAATGATGGTATGAAGGAAGATAAATGTAATAACTATATGAAAAGCTTATGATTAAAGATGTTTTTGATAGCAGATTTAGAAAGAAGTTGAAGTCAAAATTCTGTTACTGAAATGGCTTTGATGAACAGTAGAGTGTTTTCCTTTTCTCCTATTTCCTTCCCCCATTTCTCACCCAATGCTTTATTTCCATTCTTTTCCATAACCCCTTTCCATATCATTTTAGTCTTATGTTGAACTGTAGCATAAACACCTAATCTTGGCAGTTTGTAAAGCATCGAGTGCAGCATTATGATTGTAGATGAACAGATGGTTTGATGATAAATGATAAGCATCCTGTAGGTGTGGAGAAATTTATTTTAGCTTTATCTTTCAAACTTTATCTGTAATCAAAGCTTCTTAATTGTTACTTTAAATGCCGTTATTTCTTTCTTAACTTCTAGTTGCCCACCATGGCAAAATATTTCATGCTGGTAGAGTGGAGACATGTTAGGAATAAACCTGAGGAAAGCCGTGCTCTTTGTTCAGCATCTGGCTGCTCGCTCAGGTTCTTGTGGTAATGGAATCGGCATCTCTGTATTAGAGTATCGATCTGCTGCTTGGTAGGTACTGTGTAAAAGAAGTATCTCAGTAACAATGTATTGAAGTGGTTTAAGAGCAGTTTATGTTACAAATGAGGTGGAAGAAGATGGAGTTCTGCAGAATTGGACACGTGCTATAAATACCTGTAAAACTGAGGGACTTATCTAAAAACTGGGTGTTGGAAATTCCTGTATTTTTGTCTGCGTTTAATTGCAAATTGTCAAATACTACTGGGGCCTGAGTACACTAATGCCATTACCCTCTGCCCTTTTGTAGAGGTTTTTATATTTAATGTTCTTGTGTTGTGGCATGAACATAAGTCGCTTATGAGAGATATTATTATTGACTGACCATAAGTTATCTATTGACTATTTTCAGTCATAATCCAAATATTAATATTAATTTTCTTAAATAGTTTCATAAATAAGCTCTTCACTTCGAGCATTGCCCAGTTTTGCCTTACTAACCAAAATCTGTTCCTTCATATAGGCATAGGGAAGAAACCTCTTTTTATTTATTTCAAGCTTTTATTTATTTGTTCCTTTGAGAGAGAGACAGAGGGAAAGAGCACAAGCTGGGGGAGAGGCAAGGGGCGAGGGAGAAGCAGACTTCCTGCTGAGCTGGGAGCCCGATGACATGCAGGGTTCAATCCCAGGACCCTGAGATCATGACCTGAGCTGAAGGCACATCCTTTTTTTTTTTTTTTTAAAGATTTTATTTATTTATTTGACAGAGTAGGCAGAGAGGCAGGCAGAGAGAGAGGAGGAAGCAGGCTCCCCGCTGTGAGCAGAGAGCCCGATGCGGGGCTTGATCCTAGGACCCTAGGATCATGACCTGAGCCGAAGGCAGAGGCTTTAACCCGCTGAGCCACCCAGGTGCCCCTGAAGGCACATCCTTAATGGGCTGAACCACCCAGGTCCTCCAAGAAACTTCTTTTTATTTTTATTTTTTAAAAGATTTTATTTATTTATTTGACAGATAGATAGAATAAGTAAGCAGAGCGGCAGCCAGAGCGGGAGAGAGAAGCAGGCTCCCCGCTGAGCAGGGAGCCCAATTCGGGGCTTGATCCCAGGACCCTGGAATCATGACCCGAGCCAAAGGCAGCTGCTTAACCAACTGAGCCACCCAGGTGCCCCAAGAAATCTCTTTTTACAAAGCAGAAAAAGATGGCAGGAAGGAAGAGAGAGCAAGAGGGTTTTTTGTTTGTGTTGAAAGATTTGTAAAATACTCATTCTCTTCTGCTGTTACTTAAGGTCATATATGACTCATGTGACTTACATCAGACAACTTCAGCTATTAAATGGTTCAGATACTCAGCAAACCCTTCAAAGACTCCATCAACAAGTTAACTAACATGTCTTAAAGGAGTTTGAAAGTGAAAGTGGGCCATAAGTGCCGGTATCCCTTTGTGCCTAGATACTGTAGCACCACTGGGAGGTAACACATGGATTTGAATCTCCCTTTGTCCTGACTTATCTTGGAACAGATATTTTTAAAGGTTACTTTGTAAGTATATAAAAATGTTTTTCATTTAAATCTGGTGCACTGATTTTTAGATTGGTGTCTAAAAGTGGGCAGTACCATCGGGTTATGCATTTGAGATTTACTAGTTTGCATCTTGGCTTGTGATAAATTGGATTGTAAGATCAGGTAGTTTATTTTCCTGGAAGAAAAAAAAATATTAGGTATATTCATCACTCCCCATTTCACAATTTCTTGTCACATTTCACTTGCTTCAGAAATATTCATTTTGGATCCTTCTAGTGAATATGTAATTCTTAATACTGATGTCCTGAGAGAAAGGAGAAGAATTTCTGAGCTAACCTAAATAATAACCACACCATCACAGAAAATGTCCTCATAACATATCAAGCAATCATATAGCCAATAAACCTCTTCTCCGACTAAATTCCATAAACTGGATGGGGAGGGTAGATAATGTTCATTTTTGTTACTTACCAGGGAACATGACACTTGATCTTTGAAATGGTTCTTTATTTTCATATATTGTAGCTGCCAATCAACCAGCCATTTGCAAATAGTGGTGTAAACACTGCTGAAAACAAGTTTCTTCTCTGCTGGTCTGTGGTGCCTAGGAAGTCAGATGTAATATGGTTCCATTTATTTATGTAGGCATTTACTCTGTGTCTAATGAGCAAGTAATTTTCTTTATTCCTACATGAAAGTTAAATTAAGGAGTACCCAAGAGGACTGGGATACTTGGTTTGCAGTTGTTGAAGTACTGTTTGATACCTGGGGACCCTTTTCATGAAGAGTTTCCGTCTCAGCTAAGAAGAAAGCTCCAGATAGTTCTCCTTTTGAATTCATTGTTGCAGCAAATACATCTGTAGAGAGGAGGATAATCTAGAACTGTGAGGGTTTGTCTCCTCTTCCCTGACCTTGCAATCAAAGGATTTTACTCTGTGGCTTCTTTTGCTCATTTTGCCTGTGAAGTGAGGGACAAGAGCTCTGACTGCTCCTAGGGCAGCCAGGCTGCCTTACTGTGTGGATTGTTAACATGGCACCAGCCTCTGTTGAGTCATAGCAACTCCTGTGAACAAATATGTAAATCCATACTGGAAAGGAAGTGGTTACAAATGCTTTTCTTCAAGATGGTAGACTGCTTCAACTTCTCTAATTACAACCAAGCCTTTTCTTTCCTTTTTTCTCCCTTTCTTTTCCCTTTCCCTACCTTTCCTCTCCCCTATTCTTCCTTCTTTCGGTCTCTCAGAACTACATAAAGCCTATTTCTTCCAGTGAGTGCAGCAGTCATTTGAAATTTGTGTTTAGGCCAATCCCACATCATCAAAAAATGTTGTTAACCCCATGATTCCTAGGGCTCCGCTGGTGGCCTCGTTACTTCAAATAATAATATTTAATACAGTACATTATAGGGCAAAAAAAAAATTTGGACAGTTCAAGAGTTTATTACAATGAGATTTAACTTGAATTTAATTCAGTGGAATTCCAATGCAACCATATAATTTCTTTGTGGCATGATTTAAAAGGTCTTTAAGTACAGGTATAGGAGATTGAATTTGTAAAACCTAGTCTGAGGTAATTGCAGTTTTACTCTTACTGAGTAAATGAGCACTACAAAAATAGAAGAATTCTCCTTACTTAGCATAAGGTGATTTTTAATAATGTAGTAAGGAAAATCCAAGTGAACATCCTTACTTTTTGTTCTGTTATGGGGAGAATAAAGATACCACCTGGCTCCATGCATAAATTTGTTTACTAAGTTGGTTGATTTCCTGTAGATGGGTATTAAAAATGACTTTTTCGGTACAGAAAACATGTGGCATCTAGGTATTATGGTACCCTGCTGCCTGCTAATGTTGAATATTTTATGTGATTTTTTAAAAAAACCAAAATTGTTCTTATTTTCAAGTTCAGCAGTCTCACAGTAAGATCAGCTAAAGACCAAATATTTAGGATTTGTAATATTGATACAAATGAGAGAAAAACAAAACACAAATATTTGGTAATTAAGAAAACCAGAATGTCAGTGTTATAAACATTTTGTAATAGTCTTATACTCTGGAGTTCTCTCAAGCCAGTGACTTTTTTTCTTTTTAAAGATTTTATTTATTTATTTGACAGACAGAGATCACAAGTAGGCAGAGAAGCAGGCAGGCAGAGAGAGAAGGAAGCAGGCTCCCTGCTGAGCAGAGAGCCTGACATGGGACTCAATCCCAGGACCCTGAGATCATGACCCCAGCTGAAGGCAGAGGCTTTAACCCACTGAGCCACCCAGGTGCCCCAAGCCAGTGACTTTTAAGATCTTCTGTTTTTTTTTACTGAAATAGACTAGTGACAGTGTTTTTATAGAAAGTTATGAAAAGAAGTCTATGTATTAATTTGCTTTGGGTCATTCTAGTCTCTCTGGTAAATTTATAATTAGGAAGGCCTTTTAAAGACAATGTTCTAGTCTCCCAGGTATACAGCTACTCCATATCTGGTAAATCTAAATTCATATGTGAGGAGGTTATGTTTTTTTAAAGCATATTATTTACACAATTCACTGGAATGGCTCCTTTGAAAGTAGGGTGACTCTCTTATGTAATTATGTACTTAGTAACCCTGTGCTACACAGCAGTAGAAATTCAAGTAAGAATAATTTACTGCTTATGCATAGTTATTGGAATTTTAAAGCATTTGTTTGTTCAAAATTCTAGTTTATCAGTGTTATATTTGACTAACTGCATACTTAATAGATAATAATGAATAAAATTTATTTTAGAAAGCAGCCAAAATTTTAGTTATTAGAGTATTATATTTGATTAATTGCATATTAATAAATAATAATGAATACAATTTATGTTAAAAAGCATCCGAGTTTGAATGTTAGCAGTTCTAAATAAGCATCAGGAGCTACTTTCTTACTTCTCCCTTTACCTTACTGTATAAAGGGATTTTGAACCCTTTAGTCCAGATTTTGTGGTGGCAGTAATAATTCCTAAGAAAAATTTGTATTAAAAAAAGAGAAATCGGTATTAGAAGTGTTGTAGATAGACTTAAATCACGGAATAATGGAATTTTATTGCTGCAAGGTACTGTTAAGAAATATTTTAATCTACTCCATTTTACCGGTAGAGAAGCTGAGGTGCATAGAAATTAAGCAAACTGCTCAAGAACTTAAAATTGGTTTGAGGATAAGTCTGCACCAGAACCTGATGTCTTATCTCCTGGGTTAGTGTCACATCTCCTCTTAGTTGTCATTATAATTCAACAGTTCATGTCACCAAAGCTTTCTTAAACAAATATTTATGTGTATAACAGTGGGCTAGGCATCCAGAGAGTATTAAAATAGTGTGAATTTATATGGTCTAACAATAGTGTTATCAGACAAGTAATATTTTACATTTTAATTCTAATTTATTTAGTGTTCTCCAGTGTTTATAAATATTAACATGGTGATGAAACCATTAAATCTAATTATTCACTACGTCATAATCTTCCTTTTTAAAGAAAGGATTTATTTATTTATTTATTTGACAGAAATAGAGAGAGAGATCACAAGAAGGCAGAGCAGCAGGCAGAGAGAGGGGAAAGCAGGCTCCCCACTGAGCAGAGAGCCCAATGCAGGGCTGGATCTCAGGACCCTGAGATCATGACCTGAGCTGAAGGCAGAGGTTTAACCCACTGAGCACCCCTAGATTATAATCGTCTTAAAGGCAGGGGTGGTTTCATTCTCATAAAATTCATCCAGTTTCATTTTGGAAGGCTTAAATTAAAAAAAAAAAAAAAGTTCAAGTGTTGATGTCATTGTTGGACTTAGTAGCATCCCATGGTATCTACTCTGGGAATAATACTCTTTTAGAATTGTATTTCTGTCTTCATCAAGTACTTTTGGTTTCAAGTAACAGATTGTATCATTCCCCCCTTAAGCAAGAAGGGCAACTATTTTAGAGATAATTCCGGATACTAAAGAGGAAGATGTGCAGTCAGGTACCATGAAGACAGAGAGCCAGGCATTAGAATACCTTTTGGAATCTGGGTAACCACACACATTGGATTTCTTGGGTAAATCCTATTTGCTCATGATGTATAAACTTTTATATTGCTGGATTTCTTTTGTGAGTATTTTGTGTAGGATTTTTACCTGCATGTAAAGGATAAGGAGTATTAGTCTGTAATCTTCGTTCTGCTACCCAGTTTATTTGATGAGTTTTGGAATTTGAGTTATTTTTGGTTCCTAGATTTCCATTTGGTTCTTTGGTATATCTGTTACTTCTTTGCTGAGACTTTCTGTCTTTATATTTCTCTTAAGAGTGTTTGGCCTTAATATTATAATATTTTTATACTAGTTGAAGTCTTTGTCTCTAAAGGTAATTCTAACATTTGTGTCAGTTTAGAATTGGCATTTGTGGGGTGCCTGGGTGGCTCAGTGGGTTAAACCTCTGCCTTCAGCTCAGGTCATGATCTCGGGGTCCTGGGATTGAGCCCCGAGTTGGGCTCTCTGCTCAGCGGGGAGCCTGCTTCCCCCAATCTCTCTGCCTGCCTCTCTGCCTGCTTGTGATCTCTGTCAAATAAATAAAATCTTAAAAAAATAGAATTGGCATCTGTTGATGTAAATTGACATTTTCCTCCTCCTCCTCCTCCTCCTTTTTTTTTCGTATCAAGTAATTTTTGGGTTGTATCCTGGACATTTTTTAGTATTAAAGGACTCTGGGGGCGCCTGGGTGGCTCAGTGGGTTAAGCCTCTGCCTTCGGCTCAGGTCATGATCCCAGGGTCCTGGGATCGAGCCCCGCATCGGGCTCTCTGCTCGGCAGGGAGCCTGCTTCCTCCTCTCTCTCTCTGCCGGCCTCTCTGCCTACTTGTGATCTCTGTCTGTCAAATAAATAAATAAAATCTTAAAAAAAAAAGGACTCTGAATTTTGTTAAATCCTATTGAAAATGTAGATGCTTTTGTTTTTTCAGGCTCTCATGACCCAGTTGAATTCAGCATACAAGTTTAAACAGCCTTCTGTGGCTATGTGATTTCAAAGTGTATTTAATTTTTAAAGCCTTTGCAGTGCTCTTGAAATCTCTTCTATGTGTATGTCAGTCAGTGGCCAGTCTGCGACCTGGCTGATAGTCTGTCAATGTAGTTCAGTTCTCAAAGTCTGTGGCTTGCTACTTTGGGTCACATCCACATATGTGAAGCTTGTGGGCTTGCTTTCCTGAGCTGCTTCCTCTCCACAATCTCCCCAGTACTATTTAGTTCCTTAAGACTCCCTATTTCAGTCCTCCAGCCAGAAAGCTGGAGCTTTATTTAACTGCTTGCAACCTGGAGCTAAGTGATAGGAGGATGAAGAGGGAAAAGAAGCAATGAGGTTTCACCTTAGCCTTTTAGGATTATATAGCTCCTCCATTAGAGAGAGTTTCCTTACTTCAGGGTTTTAGGCTCCTGTAGGCCCCTTCTTCTAGTATGGCTTTCATTATGTGATTGCTTGGAGGCAGAAGAGAGAACTTTAAAGAAAGTTGGAAGTTTTCCACCATTTTCTCTGAGTGTTAGGTATCCCTTTACATCCTTGGGCAAAAACTAGAGGGCTTCTCCTGCATCTCTCTTTGCCTACACTGATGTCTACTTTCAGGTTTCACAGTGTAGTCTAGGCTGGTGGTTATTAGAGGAATTAAAAAAAAAAAGGTAGATTCATTGTTGGTTTGGTGTTGTGTTGAAGTCTTCTTCCCCAGTCTGCCTACTGCTGTTCATTTTGTAGAGGCCTCAAATAGCTGTACCATGCATTCTGCGCATTTTTAGTAATTGCATTCAGTGGGAGATAGAGAAGGTAGTGTGCTTATTCCAGTTTCCCTGGAACCTGAATCCCCTTTAGTTATCTTTTTTTGTTTTTTAAGATTTTATTTATGTATTTGACACAGAGAGAGAGAGATCACCAGTAGGCAGAGTGGCAGGCAGAGGGAGCCGGGGGAAAGCAGGCTCCCGGCTGAGCACGGAGCCTGACATGGGGCTCGATCCCAGAACCCTGGGATCATGACCTGAGCTGAAGGCAGAGGCTTTAACTCACTGAGCCACCCAGATGCCCCTATAGTTGTGTCTTTTTAATTTAGTCTAACAGTCTATCAGTGTTTGGACTTGCACTGTCCAATAGAATTATGTTAACCACAGATTCTAAACAAGTATATAACTTACAAATCTCATATAGCCACATCAAAAAAGTAAAAAGAAACCATTGAAATTTTCATAGGGCTTTTTATTTAACTTAGTATAACTTAGGTATTATGTTAACATGTAATCAATATAAGGTTATTAAGATACTTTTTTCTTTTTTGTTATATTGAGTCTTCCAAATCTCATGTGATTTTACAGTTAAGCACATCTCAGTTTGGACTAGCCACCGTTCAGATGCTCAGTAGCCACATGGGACTAGTGGTCACTATTTGAAAAATGGTGATTTAGACCAATTATAATTAATGTAGTTATTAGTATGACTAAAGTATAAATTTACCATTAAAATTTTTATTTATTTATTTATTTCACAGAGATCACAAGTAGCAGAGGGGCAGGTGGGGGTGGGTGGGTGGGTGGAGTAGGCTCCCTGTTGAGCAGAGAGCCCAGTGGGGGCTCGATCCTAGGATCCTGAGATCATGACGTGAGCCGAAGGCAGAGGCTTTAACCCACTGAGCCACCCAAGTGCCCCTAAATTTACCATTTTTGTATTTGTTTCTATTTGTCCCAACTGTCCTTTCTACCTTTTTTTTTTTTTAAGATTTTATTTATTTATTTGACAGACAGAGATCACAAGTAGGCAGAGAGGCAGGCAGAGAGGGTGGAGGGGAAGCAGGCTTCCCCAATGAGGAGAGAGCCCGATGCGGGGCTCCATCCCAGGACCCTGAGATCAGGACCCGACCTGAAGGCAGTGGCCCAACCGACAGAGTCACCCAGGCGCCCCTCTTTTACCTTTTGATTAAAATTTCCTGCCCTCTTTTGGATTAGTTTTTTGTTTGTTTTAATATTCCATTTTATCTCCTCTATTGGCTTACTTTAAATAAGTACCATTGTTTTGTTCTAGTGGCCACACTCTAGAGACTACAATATACATTTTTTTAAGATTTTATTTGTTTATTTGACAGAGATCACAAGTAGGCAGGCAGGCAGGCAGGCAGAGAGCGGGGGGAGTAAGCAGACTCCCTGCTGAGCAGAGAGCCCGATTCAGGGCTCAATCCCAGAACTCTGGGATCATGACCTGAGTGGAAGGCAGAAGCTTAACCCACTGAGCCACCCAGGCACCCCTACAATATACATTTTTTAAAAAAGATTTTATTTATTCATTTGACAGAGATCGCAAGTAGGCAGAGAAGCAGGCAAAGAGAGGAGGAAGCAGGCTCTGTGCTGAGCAGAGAGCCCGATGTGAGGCTCGATCCCAGGACCCTGGGATCACGACCTGAGCTGAAGGCAGAGGCTTTAACCCACTGAGCCACCCAGGCGCCCCTTCAGTATGCATTTTTAAAAAAAGATTTTATTTATTTATTCGACAGAAAGAGAGAGATCACAAATATGCAGAGTAGCAGGCAGAGAGAGAGGGGGAAGCAGGCTGGCTCCCTTCTGATCAGAGAGCCCAATGCAGGACTCCATCTCAGGACCCTGAGATCATGACCTGAGCTGAAGGCAGAGGCTTAACCCACTGAGCCACCCAGGTGCCCCTACAATATGCATTTTAAAACACAGTTCATCCTTGAACAACAAGGCTATGGGAGCTGACACCCCTCCCTGCAGAGCTGAAAATCATGTAAAACTTTTGATTCCCCCAAAACTTAACTACTAATAACCTCCTATTGACTGGAAGCCTTATCAATGACCTAAACATTAGATTAACACATATTTTCATGTTATATATATTATATATTCTTGCAATAAAGTAAGCTAGAGAAAAGAAAATTTTATTAAGAAAATCAAGAGAGGGACGCCTGGGTGGCTCAGTTGGTTAAGCGGCTGCCTTCGGCTCAGGTCATGATCCCGGCGTCTTGGGATCGAGTCCCACGTCGGGCTCCTTGCTCGGCGGGGAGCCTGCTTCTCCCTCTGCCTGCCTCTCTGTCTGACTGTGCTCTCTCTCTCTCTCTCTCTCTGACAAATAAAAAAAAAAAAAAGAAAAGGAAAAAAAAATCAAGAGAGAAAATACATTTACAGTACTGTATTATATTTATCAGAAAAAAGTCTGCATATAAGTTGACCCGCAGAATTCAAAACTGTTCAAGGATCAGCTTATTTATTGAGGTGAAATTCGCATGACATAAAATTAACCACTTTAAAGTGGGCAGTTTAGTGTCATTTAGTACACTTGAAGTGTTGTGTAGTCACCACCTCTATCTAGTTCCAAAACGTTTCTCTCACTCCAGGTGAAATTTGCCATCAAGCAATTTTTCTCCATTTGAGGCCCTGGCAATTAGCAATCTACATTCACCTATTCAGGATGTTTCACGTGTATAGAATCATGTAATGGGATCTTTTACGTCTGGCTTTTTCCACTTAGCAGAATAATTTTGAGGGTTGTCCATGTTGTAGCATATATTAGTACTTCATTCCTTTTTAGGGCTGAATAATATTCCATGGTACGAATATACCACAATTTAGTACTTTATTCCTTTTTAGGGTTGAATAATATTCCGTGGTATGAATATACCACAATTTTTGTTTTAAAGATTTTATTTATTTATATTAGAGAGTGCGAGCTAGCAGGGATAGGAGCTGGGGGTGGGGGGGATGAGCCCAACACGGAGCTCAAACCCAGAACTTGGAGAGGATGACGTGAGCTGAAACCAGGAGTTGGACGCTCAGTTGACTGAGCCACCCAGGCGTCCCTGTACTACAGTTTATCTCTTCATTTGTTGGTAAACATTTAGGCTGTTTCTACCTTTTGGTTGTTGTGAATAAGGTTGCTAAGAACACATATATTTATTTGACTACCTGTTTTCAGTTCTTTTGAGAATATACTCAGTAGTGGAGTTGCTAAAAGCGGTCCGGTGGTAATTCTTTGCTTAACTTTTTGAGGAATTCCCAAGCTGTTTTCTGTAGTGGCTGACTTTTATACTCCCCGTAGCAGTGAGGGTTCCACCTTCTCTATATCCTCAACACAACTTGTTATTTTCTATGTGTGTGTGTGTGTGTGTGTGGTTTTAGTTGTTGTGTTTTGTTTTGTTTCTTCATTATTGTGGCTTCAAAGGCTTTTGAGGCTGGATAGGACTTTGATGATAAAACTTTCAGTCCAGCTTCATCTCCTGGCATGTGTCTCTTCTGAAGTATCTGGATGGTTCTGATGTTTTTGTTTTTTGTTTCTTTTTATTGCCATCTTAGTGGGTATGAAGGGCACCTCATGTAATTTTGGTTTTCATTTCCATAATGACAAATGATGTTGAGCATCCCCTTTTATGTGCTTGTCATCCATTTATGTATCTTTGGAGAAATATCTATTCAAGTCATTTGTCCATTTTTGAGTTGGGTTGTCTTTTAAAAATTTTTTTTTAAGATTTATTTATTTATTTGAGACAGAAAGAGTGTGTGGTGGGGAGAGGGCAGAGGGAAAGGGAGAGAGAATCTCCAGCAGACTCTGCTAAGCCAAGATCCTGATGTGGGGCTTACTCTTAAGACCCTGAGATCATGACCTGAGCTGAAATCAAGAGTCAGATGCTTAAGTGACTGAGTCATCCAGGTGCCCTGAATTAGGTTGTCTTTTGTTGTTGAGTTGTAAAAATTCTTTATGTATTTTTTTTTAAAGATTTTATTTATTTATTAGTTAGAAAGAGAGCGAGCACAGGCAGAGAGGCAGGCAGAGGCAGAGGGAGGAGCAGGCTCCCTGCTGAGCAAGGAGCCCGATGTGGGACTCATCCCAGGATGCTGGGATCATGACCTGAGCCGAAGGCAGCTGCTTAACCAACTGAGCCACCCAGGCGTCCCTCTTCATGTATTTTTGATACTAGACCCTTACTAGATATATGATTTGCAAAACAATATTTATTTTTTAATTTATTACACACTCCCTTGAAATAATACTTTACTTTTCATATATTTCCATTTTCTCCTCCTATTCTTGTGTTAGTTCATGTTTTGCTTCCAAATATATTATGAATATCATAATTCATTGTTATTATTTAATTTTTAAAATAAATTTTTAAAAAGAAGGATTTTAAAAATATTTACTCACAAAAAGTAAAATATTTACTCATATTTAATATCTTTTCATATATTTAAAATTTTTAAAAAATATTTTATTTAAATATTTGAGAGAGCACACACACACACACACACACAAGTGGAGTGTGGGAGTCAGAGGGAGAGGGAGAAACAGACTCCCTACTGAGCAGGGAGCCAAATGTGGGGCTTGATCCCAGAACTCTGAGATCATGACCTGAGCCGAAGGCAGATGTTTAACTGACTGAGCCACCCAGACACCCCCATATATGTAACTTTTGATCAAAGCTTTAACATAGTGTTATAGTTTCAGGTGTACAGTATGATGATTCAAAATTCTATACATTTCTCTGCACTCATCAAGATAAGTGTACTCTTAATTCCCTTTATCTGTTTCACCTATTCTCCTTCCCAACTGCTCTGGCAGCTACCAGTTCATTCTCTGTATTTAAGAGAGTCTGCTTTTTTGTCTCCTTTTTTTTGTTGTTTATTCATTTATTTTGTTCCTTTATTTCCACATATGAGTGATATCTTATGGTATTTGTCTTTCTCCTTGTTTCACTTAACGTCATACTATTTAGGTCCATCCATGCTGTTGCAAATGGTAAGATTACATTCTTATGGCTGTGTAATAAATAGTCCATTGTGTACATATACTGCATCTTTTCTATCCATTCATCTGTTAATGGATACTTGGGTTGCTTCTGTATCTTGGCTATTGTATATAATGCTGCAATAAACATAGGGGTGTATATATCTTTTTGAATTAAGTGTTTTTATTTTCTTTGGGTAAATACCCAGTAGTGGAATTACTACTGGATCATATGGTAATTCCATTTTTTGAGGAGTGTCATACTGTTTTCCACAGTGGCTGCACGAATTTGCATTCCCACCAACAGTGCATGAGGATTCCTTTTCCTCCACATCCTCACCAGTATCCAGTGTTCTTTTCCAAATATATTTTATGCTTCCTTGCCCCCCCCAAAGCTCCCCCAATTTTAAAAAAAGATTTTATTTATTCATTTGAGAGAGAGTGTAAGCGCATGAGCAGGGGTAGCAGCGGAGGGGGAGAAAGAAGCACACTCCCTGCTGAGCAGGGAGTCCAGTATGGAGCTCAGTCCCAGGACCTTGGGGTCCTGACCCAAGCCAAAGGCAGACGCTTAACCCACTGAGCCATCCAGGTGCCCCTCCCCCAATTTTCTTTATGGGTCATCAGTTATACATATGTTGGATTTCTTGATTATTTCTCACAGGTCATTGAGATGTTCAGTTTTTGCTAGTTTTTTCTTAGTGCTTTATTTGGCATGTTGCTATTTCTTCAAGTTACTAATCTTTTCTTCTACAGCTGTTAGTTCCATCTCATGAAATTATCATTTTAGATATGGTGTTTTTTTTCCTGGAAGGTATCTTCCTTCCTTTCTTTTCTTTTCTTCCTTTTCTTTTCTTTTCTCTTCTTTCTTTAGAGAGAGAGCACAAGCAGGGGGAGTGGCAGGCAGAGGGAGAAGCCAAGCAAGGAGCCCAATGAGGGATTTGAGCCCAGGACCCTGGGATCATAATCTGAGCCAAAGGCAGATGCTTAACTGAATGAGCCACCCAGGTGCCCCTCATTCATTTTTTATATCCTACAGTTCAGTTATTTCTGGATCTGCTTCTGTTGACTGATACTCCTCCCAATTATAGGTCTCATTTTATTACTGCTTGTATTCTCCAGTAGTTTAGATTTAGATATTGTAAATGTTACATTATTTTGGCCAGCAATTAAATTTCTTACAGATCAACTTGATGTTGTTGTGGCCTGATTTTAAACTTTATTAAGGTAGGTTTAGTGTAACCTTTATGCTTGTGTAGTTTATCCCTATAACTATAGGTCCTATAACTATAACTGGGTCCTATTTGAATGTCCCAAGTTTTTATTTAGCTATGCTTCTGCAGTCTGGCTGGTCAAAACAGAAAAAGGTTCCCAGCTCTGTGTGGATTGTAGGAGTTTTTGAGCTTATAGCTTCCTCATAGTTCTTTGCTTGGCCTTATAGAGTTTCACCTCATGTAAATAGGACTTAGTGTTCAGAAATAGACCTAATGTTCAGATATCTGAAGCTTTTTTGTGCTTAATCCATTCTTCAGTATTCTGCCTCACCAGTTCTTGTCTCTTTGACCTCCCCACATTCTATTCTCTATTTCCTCAATAAGTAGTTCTATTTTGCTCTGCTTGGATTCCCCTTTTCTTGTGTCATAGACTGGAAAATGCCTTGAGGTATAAGATTTAGGACACTTATGAGGGTCACCTCATTTATTTCCTGTTTTTCAGGGAGTATAGTCTGGCACTGCTCATTGTCCCGTGTCTTCAAATATATGTTTCACATATTTTGTTCAGTTTTCTTGTCCATGACGGGAGGCCAGTTTTGATATTAACTACTCCCTTATGGTTGAAGCTGAAGTCTAATGTACTTTTACTAAGAGTTCTTATTTCAGGGGTGCCTGGGTGGCTCAGTGGGTTAAAGCCGCTGCCTTCGGCTCGGGTCATGATCCCAGGGTCCTGGGATCGAGCCCCGCGTCGGGCTCTCTGCTCTGCGGACAGCCTGCTTCCTCCTCTCTCTCTCTGTCTCTCTGCCTACTTGTGATCTCTGTCTATCAAATAAATAAATAAAATCTTAAAAAAAAAAGAGTTATTATTTCATTTAAATTTAATGTACTGGAAGTCCTCACTTTACATTATTCTGATACCCACAAATTTCAGTTACTACAGTTAAGTCATACCAGTCCCCCAGAACATGGTTTAAATTTCAGTTTTCAGTATATTAATTGTAAATTTTGTAAAGTGCAAACTTCATTGCTAGCTCTCCAGTGTACATATCACTGTGGGTAAAACAAATACATATCATGATCAGTCACTTCTTCCAAAGTCTGTTGTCTCCTCTCCCAGTGTTAAATCCATGAGATATTTTATAAAAATGGATACTCAAAGAGGCAATTGGCCAATAAGATGAAACAAAGTAACAAAAAGTCATAATAATTTTTTTAAAGATTTTATTTATTTATTAGTTAGAGAGAGAGAGCGAGCACGGGCAGACCGAGAGGCAGGCAGAGGCAGAGGGAGGAGCAGGCTCCCTGCCGAGCAAGAAGCCTGATGTGGGACTCGATCCCAGGATGCTGGGATCATGACCTGAGCCGAAGGCAGCTGCTTAACCAACTGAGCCACCCAGGCGTCCCTTAATAATTTTTAAGTGTCCAGTTAGTAGTTTTACATTCACATTCTTGTGCCACCAGTGTCCAGAACTTTTTCATCTTGTAAAACTCTAGACCCATGAACAGTAAGTCCCCATTCCTCTCTCCCTTCTAGCCACTGGCAGCCAGCATTCTTTCTAAATTTGGCTTCTCATGGTAATGAGAAAAAAATATTTTCAAGCTTACAGAAAAGTTCTTCTCATATGAGTGGAAGCATAAAGTATTTTCCTTTTTCTGACTGGCATTTCACTTAACATAGTGTTCTTAAGATTCATCCATATTGGAGAACTCGTCAGAATTTCCTTTTTAAGGTTGAGAAGTATTGCCTTATATGTGTATGCCACATTGTATTTATTAATTCATCTGTTGGTAGATACTTGGATTATTTCCACCTTTTGGCTGTTTGGGTCTGTTTCTATTGTTCTATTTCTAGGTTTTTGGGGGGAGCAACATTTAATCCCCTTTCTTTGAGTTCTTGGTAATTTGTATTGAATGCTAAACATTCAATAAATAAAAATAGTGGGGAAAAAATGGTGGGGACTGTAGATGGTAACTTTCTTTAGAGGGTTTAATATTGTTTTCATGGACATATCCCTTTGGTTTGATTGAGGCTGCTTTATTTCTGGTGCCTTTCCATGGTGTCAGCTGAAAGCCTAACTTTTTTTTTTTTTTTTTTTTTTTACCAGGTGTCTTGTCCTTGATGGGCTCTATATGCCAGTTGTTGGCACCTTAGCACCATGTGATTGCTGAAGTATGCTTTAAATTTGGTTTTTCAGATCTGACTCTTTGCTTGCGAAAAGTGGGACCAAATGTCAGCAAATGTTCAGGGGGAAATTGTATATAGAATGTCAGGTTTACCACAGTGTATTTCCCTTCTGTCTAAAATTTTGGCTCCTAATGTCTTGGCTGCATTAGTTATTTTCTGATGCCTTCAAATAGCTTTCTGTATTGTATTTAGCTTTTATAGTTGTTTCTTTATGCATAACATTTAGCCTGATAAAATTAATAAACCATAGGGGTGCCTGGGTGGCTCAGTGGGTTAAAGCCTCTGCCTTTGGCTCAGGTCATGATCCGAGGGTCCTGGGATTGAGCCCCGTGTCGGGCTCTCTGCTTAGCGGGGAGCCTGCTTATCCCTCTCTCTCTCTCTCTGCCTGCCTCTCTGCCTACTTGTGATCTGTCTGTCAAATGAATAGATAAAATCTAAAAAAAAAAAATTAATACACCATAGCTGAAGCAAAATCCCAATATTATTTTCATTAATTAAATTTTCATATTATTTTAAACATATTTTCAAGCTTACAGAAAAGTTGCAAGTAAAATGCAAATAACATTTTCCCATAAATTATTTGAGTGTAAGGTACAGACATGATTTTTCATCACTCCTGAATTCTTTGATGTGTATTTTCTACAAATGAGTATTTCCTACATAACCTGTTAATAATCATCAAAATAAGGAAATTAATATTGTTACATGATTGCCAACTAGTCTACAGACCCTATTTAGGCTTTTCTAGCAATCCCAATAAATGTCCTTTATAGCAAAAAGATCTAGTTCAGAATCACATGTTGCATTTAGTTGTCATCTCTCTTTAGTCTCTTTCATTCTGTGATAGTTCTTCAGTCTTTGTTTGATTTCGATGACATTGACATTTTTGAGATTTCTTGGCTGGTTATTTTGTAGATTGCTTTTCCGTTTGGGTTTTTGTAACGTTTTCTTACGATTAGATACAGGTTATCTATCTTTTGCAGAATATCATAGAGGTGATGCTGTGTTCTTATTGTATTCTATCAGATGACATTTGCTTTTAATTTATTTCATTATTGGTGATCTTAATGCTGACCACTTGCTTAAGATGTCAGCCAGGTTCTTCCACTGTAAAGTTACTGTTTTCTCTTTTATATTAAGTATTTTTGTGGGGAGGTATTTTGAGACTATTCAAGCATCATGCCCCTCATTAAACTTTCAGTTTATTACTAATGGAGTCATGGGTTTCTATTTTACTTAGTGGCTTATTGTATTAGTTATCTTTTGCTGCATACCAAATACCACAGATTTAGAAGCTAATTATAACATTCAACACACACTTATTATCTTGCCGTTTCTTGGGATCAGGAATCTGGTCATGGCTGCCCTGGGTCTTCTCTGGCAACATCTCTCATAAGGCTGTAATCAAGGTGTTGGCCAGGGCTGAGGTCTCATTTGAGGACTCGATCGAGGAAAAATCCACTTATGTTTTTTGGCAGAATTTCTTTCTTCATCGGTCACTGGGCTGAGAGCCTCAATTCCTAGCTGTCTGTTGGCTGGAGGCCATCCTCAGTTCCTTGCCACATGGACTGCTTGCTTCATTAAAATATCTATGCCAAAAGGCAGTGGTGTCTGTTAGCAAGAAGGAAGTTAGATCTCATGTAATGTAGGTTAGGTATTAGGCCGTCCCATGCTCAAGGGGATGGGATTATGTAAGGATTATGAATGCAGGAGGTATGGATCACTGGGGGTCATGTTAGCGTTTGCCTACCCCAGTTATAATCCATTATTGTCATTATCTATTTGGATGTTCAATTTGTCCCACCTTTAGTGTGTGAGAGCCTTTCATGCTAGCCCCTGTATCATCTTTCCATGTCTCCATCATCCTTTGAGTGCCATAAGAATGTGTTCTCTGCTCATCTTAAACTTTCCCTGCCCAAATCTTGTAAT
The DNA here is from genome assembly GCA_003697995.1 of Taxidea taxus jeffersonii. NCBI lineage: Eukaryota > Metazoa > Chordata > Mammalia > Carnivora > Mustelidae > Taxidea > Taxidea taxus. Next base: position 152 of record RCUC01148403.1, on the reverse strand, counting down.
CAACCATTGTTCTAAGCAGCTTAGAGAGTGATATTTAGGATCATTGAATTTATTCATTGCTGTTAGCATGTTACTGTTGGTGGGCCTTCTCAGTTGATAGAGGTAGGGTGTGTTTTTGTGTAAAGGTATCCCCTGCTTTATACCACTTTGCC
>RCUC01148402.1:0-31721 GCA_003697995.1 Taxidea taxus jeffersonii | reverse complement strand
CGTCTTTGATTCTCCTGCGGCGATGACAAGGGGTACCTGACTGGGGAAAATCCGCTTTGGAAGGGGAGACGTGTGACATGGCCCCCCTACAGAGAGCCCAGGGACCTTCCTGTGCTTGCCTCCCAGTGCTGGGGGTGGGGGGCTTACACCTCTCCCCGCCCCAGACGAGTGGTGGATGGAAAGACAAGAGGAAAGGCACCCAGAGAACTCGCTTTCTTGTCTTAAGACTGTGGCCGAGTCAGGGGTGACCCTAGGCAGGTCTTGACTTCTATCTGGACCTCGGTTTCCACCTCCTAGCTCATGAAAGGCAAGCACTTTTCTAACTACAGAAATCTCTTTTCAAACAAAATTACCCGCAGAAATCCCATATGTAGAGCACATTAATGAGGAGTGGAAATGGACGGGATATGGTGACCTGGAACCCTAATGCTTGGCTTTGCCCTTGACCTCCGTTCTGTTCGGCATCCTAGATTCCTAGGATTTCTGCAGTGGTGTACCACAATGTGGGCTGCTCAAAACAATGGAATCTTACTGTCTCTCGGTCCTGGAGTCCAGAAGTCTTGAGATATGGACGCTGGCCGGGCCGTGCTTCTACTGGGACCCAGAGGGGAAGAATCCTTCTTCCTTTTTTTTTTTTTTTAATATTTTATTTATTTGTTTGACAGAGAGAGAGAGGCTGAGAGAGATCACAAGTAGGCAGAGAAAGAGGAGGAAGCAGGCTCCCTGCCAAGCAGAGAGCCCGATGTGGGACTTGATCCCAGGACTGTGAGATCATGACCTGAGCCGAAGGCAGAGGCTTAACCCACTGAGGCACCCAGGCGCCCCGGGGAAGAATCCTTCTTCACCTTCTCGTGGCTTCTGATGGTTTGTCACAATTCTTTGGCCATCCTTGGCTTGTACATGTGTCATTCAGTCTTCCCCATCTTTACATGGCCTTCTTGTCTTCACATCATCTTTCCTGTGTGAGTATGAGGGTCTGTGTCCAAATTTCCTCTTCTTATGAAAAGGACACCAGCCCTATGGACCTCCTTTTACCCTGATGACCTCTGTGAAGACTAGTTCCCAATCAGGTCACATTCAGAGATACTGGGGAGTCAGGAAGGCTACAGCCTAGCATTTTTTCTTTTAATTTTAACTTTTTTTTTACAGTGGGACACCAGCCAGCTCATAATACCCACTATAACTCTTCCAAATTTCAGATTTCTGACTTACAGGATCTGTGAGCATAATGAAATGCGGGTTGTTTCTCATGGCGAGTTTTGGGGCTATTTTGGTATGCATCCGCTGTGAGTGCGAAAAGTGTTTGATGCAAAGGGTGCATCCAGAGGTGCTCCAACCCACACCTTACTCTGTTCTGCTACCTTCTCTGAGCCTAGTCTCCTCATCGGAGCAATGGGAGATTTTTTTAACTGCAGGGGTATCTGGAAGGACCCTGGCACCCCCAGCAGGTTTTCCATAAGGGTCTTTTCTCGCCATCCTCTCTTCCTCAGTTCCTCTCCACTGCCATGCTCCTGAGAATCTGCTGAAGAGATCTGAGTTTCTGAACTCTGTGGGAAGCACCTGGGTCCCAGGAACCAGATCCTTATTTCATGCCTACTTGGGTGAGGGAATGCGTTGCCTTGGCAAGTTCCGCATTTGGAGTCCCTTCTCCGCTCAGACTTTCAAGACAATTTAGTCTGAGCTAACCTTGGTTTTTTGTTACCCACGAGGACCGAGGCTCAGGCGAAGGCTGTGCGGAGTGCCTCTGACATCAAACAGCAAGTACCCTGCTGCATTCTGAGGGGCTGAGCAGAGAGAAATTAAAACCATACCCACTCCTTTTCCCTGTAAGCACACACACATAATTTCATTACAGCCGGAATGAAATGCTGCAGGCCAAACGTGTTTGGGGCTTGGCTGAACCCAGAGTGCTCTTGGAAGACCCGGGTCTGCAGCCCCAACCAAAGAGGGAGCTTTGTTTGGTTCCTTTCCCTCCACCCTTATCTCTGGGTGATCCAGACACGTGGGGCTGGTGTGAGGGTCTTTGATATTAAATATGGGTGGGTGGTTTTGTTTTTTACTTAAAAAAATTGTAGTTATTGAATCATTGAACATCATTAAAAATATAGTAAACTAGATGCATAATCTAAAATTGAACATTTTCATTATTTTTAAGCTTACAGTTGGCACCCATTATATACATTCATATTGTTGGCAATCGTCTCCACTGTCCATCTCTAACACCTTTTCATCTTCTCAAACTGAGACTCCCCAGCCCCTGACAATCATGACTCTTCTACGGCATCTCGATGACTCTCGCAGCTCTAGTTCCCCCGTATCAGTGGAATCATACCATATTTGTCCTTTCGTGACTGGCTAATTTCACTCAGTGTAATGTCTTCAAGGTTCATCCATGTTGTAGCAGGTGTCAGAATTCCCTTCCTCCATGCAGATACCACTGTATGGGCACCACTGTATGTAAAGACCATGTTTTGTTTATCCGTTCATCTGTCCATGAACATTTGGGATGTTTTCCACCATTGGGCCATTGTGAGTAATGCTACCATCACATATGGCTGGAACAGGTACAAATGGATATTTTGAGAGTGCCTAGCAGAGCTAAAGACCTTGGGTGCCCTTTGAGAATTGGACAATGGTTCTATGAGCTCCCCTTCTCTCTCAATGATGCCATATGCACAGGCTCTCCAAATTTAATACAATATTGGTTGCCCAAAGTCTCCCTGAAGCTCAGGCTGAAAATCTCATGAATTGAAAGAGCCAGAATATTTTTTAAATGATTGTAAAAAATAGTCATATAGTATAGAAATAATAATAACAATAACAACAACAATAATAAAATCTAATATTCATTGAGCACATTATGGTTAAGGCATTGTCCAAAGTACTTTGCATTTACCATATAATTTTATCTTTACAATGATCCTATGGGGCAGGTACTGTTAATACCTCCATTTTAGGGGCACCTGGGTGGCTCAGTGGGTTAAAGACTCTGCCTTTGGCTCAGGTCATGATCCCGGAGTCCTGGGATCGAGCACTGCATCGGGCTCTCTGCTCGGAGGGGAGCCTGCTTCCCTACCTCTCTCTGCCTGCCTCTCTGCCTACTTGTGATCTCTTTCTGTCAAATAAATAAATAAATAAAATCTTTAAAAAAAAAAACCCTCCATTTTACAGATGAGTAAACTGAGGCTATGTTACTTACCCAAGGCCTAGGAGCTAGGAGCTGGGATTCAAACTTACATCTGTCTGATTCAAGGGCATCCTCTTTGAAATGCTGAAATTTGTAGCTTCCATTATGATGTCAGGGGTGCTTTCATGAAACCGTGAGTTGACCTGATATGTTGAATGTTGAGCATTACCATGAATCCCACAATTTCATTCAGTAACATTCATTGGCAACTTCTACATACTTAACCTTGGGCTGTAGTGATGAATGGGACTTGGTTCTTGTCTTCAAGGCACTTACAGTCTATTAGGGAGACCAAGATGTACAAGATCAAGTCATTTTAGTGGCAAGCAATCAATACAGAAGCAGATTCCACCAGCTTGAGCCTGAAAACTGCTTACACACCTTGAAAGGGGAGTAGGACACCTTACCTAATGGAAGGAAGGAAGACAGGAATCAGGGCCAGAAACTAAAATAAGGATTCATTGCCTTCTCTCTTGTTCTCTGTTCCCCTCTTCCTCTCTGTCTTCCATTTGCCCGTACCTGAATTATTATCTTAGGCTCCCACCATAGACACCTCCAAGGTGGTGGGAGAGATGGCCTTCAGCATCTTCAAATCACATCTTGACCCACAGATGAATCCCAGGGAAGGGCTCTGCTTGGCCTATTTTGGTCATGTGCCCTTCATTGTCTACTTGCTGTCATGGCATAGGGAATGTGCCCATTCCATGGTCAGAGGCCTATAAAAATGGGATGGAAATGATCCCTGAGCAGACATAAAGCTATTGCAGGCTGTTCCAGAAATCATCATTAATGTTGTCATCAAGATTTCTTGTTCATAAGAAACAACTCCCCACTTCAAACTGTCATCGGAAGGGATGAGAATGAAGACCAAAATTAGATGTTACTTTCTCTGTCTCCCTAGCATCATATGGCACCTGACCTTTGTTCCTCTCTCTATGTCTGCTCCTTCCTTCTCATCCTTTTGTTGAAGAATAATTTTCTTTGATTCAACCCCCAGTGGATGGTAGTGGCCACTCCAGCCCCAACCGTACATGGTTGTTTTCAGTTCCAGCATCTGGTACACATTGACCAGGATCTCTGTGTTTCTGGTTTTCTGGGAGAAAGAGTGGATTGATCCAGTGAGAGTTGAAGGGTTACTCCCATTCTGAATAGCAACAGGCTGATGATATAGGGCATGATGATACATGGTACTACTACCATATCTATACTAGATATAGTATACCATATACCATATACCTATACTAGATATAGGGATGATGATATAGGGCGTGATGATACATGGTACTACTAACTAATAATAAGCAACGTCTCCCACAAGGTTGTCAGTAATGATCGTGTGGACACAGTGGGACTCCTAGAAGATGTACATTCCTATGAGAGAAATAGTGGGCACTTGGGTGGCTCATTTGGTTAAACATCTGCCTTAGGCTCAGGTCATGAACCGGTGGTCCTGGGATTGAGACCCACCCTGGGCTCCCTGCTCAGTGGGGAGTTTGCTTCTTCCCCTGCCTCTGCTCATGCTCTCTCTCTCCCTCAAATACATAAATAAAAATCTTTGGAAAAAGAATAGCAATAGAAGTATCTAAAAATTTAGAACATGGAAGGAGGAGGAAGTAACTTTTTCAGGAGGATTAAAAAAAAAATCCTTTGTCCAGTGAGAGTCAACTTCTGGGTTAGGTTTTGGAGGATACAGAAGAGCTTTTCTCAGGTATGTGTGTTAGTCAGGGCAGGTGAGATTATGAGGGAGTAACAGATAGACCTCAGAATCTCAACAGCTCGTCACAACAGAGGTTAGCTTTTTGCTAGCCCTGTGTGTCTATCACGGATTGGTGAGGACTCTGCTCTACACCATTACTCAAGGACTCAGCCTGATGAAAGTGCTGCCATCTTGTAACCTTGCCATGTAGAGATCTGGCTTTGTAGGTCACTGTGACAGGAGAAAAGAGAGGCTGGGCAATCTCAGGTGGACTTTTCATTGCCTCACCCTGGAATGTAGCTTCTACCTGCAGTTTGTTGGCTAGAACTTGTCACATGGCCTCAGCCATCTTCAGGGGAGTAGGAAATGTAGGGGAGCGAGTGGAATATTTAGCGGGTATGACTTTGCCTGCTTCCTTAGATAAGCAGGAAGATCATTTTCAGTCAAGACAATGGAGAACCGGCTTTGCCCCTCTACCTAACATTTGACAATGTCTAGAGACAGTTTTGATTGTTACAACTGGGGGTACTCTTGGCATCTAGTGGGTAGAAGCCAGGGATGCTCTTAAATATCCTATAATGAACAGAACAAGCCTCCCAACAAAGAATTAACCATAGTCGTTAGAATGATCAATTATCAATAATTACCAATGATCAAATATCAATAGCAGTGGTCCTTCTGACCAAAATGTCAGTAGTGCTGAGGTTGAGAAGTCTTGGATCAAACCAACATCTTGCACAAAGGGACAGTCATGAAAACACGTGGCGGCTTGGGAGAAGTGACATGGCAGAATAGTTAGAAATTGGGCTTCTGGAATCTGCCAGTCATGGGTTCAAATCCCGTCTCCTCTGCTTACCGGCTATATGACCTCTGGTGAGTTGCTTCCCGCCTCTGAGACTCAGTTGCTGAGCATGATAGTAGGATCCCCTTAGCCCCTTGCCTGACATTTGGAAAGTCTCAGCAATGGCAGCTGCATTATGACAATTATACCTTTTTTTCCGGGGGGGGGTGTTTTCAGATCTAACTAAATGTGTGCACAAGAGGCACATCTAAATTAAAAGTATGCAGAATGGTGTATAAAAATATATGCAGCGAATATAAACAAATCAATCTGGCTTAACTATTGAGCTTACATGAAACAGACTTCATAGAACAGGTGTTATTAGAAATGGAGAGAGCCACCATAGGGATCATTAATATTTGTAATTTAGAGTATCTAAAGCGTAAAGGAGACAAGGGGTAGCCATGGTAGGTGTGACTGGGGAGACTGGGAACCCCCAGAAGTTGAGCCAGAGACGGGGCCAGCTCTTGAACACGATGTATGTGAGCTAACTTTGTGAAATTCACATAACATGCATTTTAAGTGTACACCATTTTAAAGTACACAATTGAGTGGCATTTGGTGCAGCCGCCACCTCTCTCTAGTGTCAAAACTTCTTCATTATTCCAGGACACCCTATGCCCATTGAGTACTCACTCCAATTCCCCCTGTCCCAGCCCTAGGAAACTGCTAATCTGCTTCCTGTCTCTTTAGACTTTCCCATTTCCAACATTTCATGCAAACGGAATCATACAAGATGTGGCCTTCTGTGCCTGGCTTCTTTCACTCAGAACAACATTTTCGAGTTTTGACCATATTGGGGCGCATTCTCATTCCTTTTTATGGATACGTAGTATTCCATAGTGTGGCTGCACCACATTTTGTGTATCCAAATCATTGATACTGGGTTGTTCCTACCTTTTGTCTATTGTGAAGAATGCTGTCATGAACATTCATGTGCAATGAGTGGGGATATGTTTTCATTACTCCTGATACTTACTTTTAAGAGTAGACTTGTTGGGCCATATGATAATTTTATGTTGAATTTTTTGAGGAACTGTCAAACTGTTTCCCCCAGTTTTTGAGCTTATTCTATGCTAGGCACCGTGTTCAATGCTTTAGATCAAGTTACTCCATCGTGGCAACAGCTCCATGAAGTTGGTTACTGTTAATATCCCATATTCTGGTTAAGGAAACTGGGGCACAGAGAGGTTAAGCAACTTGCCCAAAGCCACACAGCTGCTAAGAGAGACAGAGGCAGGAAAATGGGACGCATGCAAGGGTTTTGATCAGAGGAACCAGAGTCAGATTTGATTCTTCATTTTCCTCTCACTTTCTCCTGCAGCATTTTCGAGGACCAACTCTGGGGTTGGAGATGGTAGAATTGGCTTGGTAGGAATTTGATGGCAGGAAAAAAAAAATCATCACCACTCCTAGAAGAGTTTCATTTCCTCTCATGTGCTGTGACATGGACGCCCAGGAGGTGTGAAGATAAACATGGCGAGAACTTGCTTTCTTACTACATCACCAGACTGACAAGGCTGGGAAAGAACCTGGGGCTGGGACAGCTGGGACAGAGCAGCCTGGTCGGGACAAGCTCACTCAGGGAAGCAGTGACGTCACCAGCACCCCATTTTCCTCTGCCTGTTTATAGTTTCCCCCTCAAGAGCCCCCAGGTGTCGGGACATTCCTCAGCTATGTGGAGTTTAGTGTGTGGATGTGCGTGCAGATGGGGGAGGCAGGGGCACGTGGGGGCTTGGAGTCTGTCTCTTTCCCTGTACGTGCATGACAGTGGGGCTCAAGGGTATGTTCATCCACTTCGTGGACCAACCCCCGTCCCTCTTTCCCCCTGCAGGACAGAGCCATCAGTCAGGAAGAGCAGGTCAGACTCTTCCTCAATGATGTCAACCCTGAGTCACTTGCAAACCTTTATTGAGCACCTACTGTGTGCCTGCCTTGTTCTAAGCACTTGAGAGTCAACAGTGAAGGAGAAGCACGGTCTCTGGCTCTTGGCATCTCTTCTTGTGAGACAGACTGACGGGAAGCAGACGGACGGAGCTACGGGATGCCCCGATGGTGCCAGGGGGGCTGGGGGATGTGAGGAGCGATGGATGGTAGACCGAGGGAGGATGCTGGTTTGGATCAGGTGTAAGCGTCCTGCAAATATGTCCCCGTCCTAATCACTGGAACCTGTGATGATGTTACCTTCCAGGGCACAGAGGACTTCATGCCTGTGATTAAGTGAAGGACCTTAAATGGGGGGATTATCCTGGATTATGGGGAGCGGAACAATGTTATCATAAATTCCTTATGGGGAACTTAAGGGAACTCCGGTCCCCTTAAGGGGATAGGAGTGTCAGAATCAGAGAAGGGAATTAATGACAGAAGCAGAGGTCCCCGTAATTGGGGACCAGGAGCTGAGGAGCACAGGCAGCCTCTAGAGCCTGGAAAAGGCCAGAAAACAGACTGTACCCTAAAGCCGGTAGGAGAAATGCAGCCAGGACAACCCGTTTTAGACTTCTGATCTCAAGGACTGTGCGATAATAAAGTTGTGTATCTTCTAAAATATTTTATTATTTTTTTAATTTTTAGAGTAACAAAGTGTGAGAAAGAGTGGGGAGCTGAGGGAGGAGGAGCAGAGGGATAGAGAGAGAGAAGAACCTTTTTTTTAAAAAAAATTATTTGTTTGAAAGAGAGAGAGAGAGCATGTGTGAGTTTGAGAGAACATGAGCATGGGGAGGGAGAGGGAGAAGCAGACCCCCTTGCTGAGCAGGGAGCCTGACATGGGGCTTAATTCTAGGGTCCTGGGATCAGGGAGATGCTTAACCAATTGAGCCACTCAGGTATCCTGTGAGAGAGAGAATCTTAAGCAGGCTCCATGAGATCATTACCTGAGCTGAAACCAACAGTCGGATGCTTAACCAACTGAGTCACCCAGGTGCTCCTAAAATTGTGCTGTTTTAAGCCCCCAAGTTTATAGTGATTTGCTTTGGCAGCCATAGAAAACTACTATCGGCTTGAATGAGGTAAAGACCCAAGACTCTGGAGAAGAGCATTCTGGGTAGAAGGAATAGCAAGTGCAAAGGCCCTGAGGTACAAAGTAAGGTAGTGCAGCAAGTGCTGTGATAGAGATAGTGTCTGGCACACTGTGGGAACCTACCGGAGGGCCGGCTCATTTGAGAGTGGGTAACCATGGAGGAATTGCTGGAGGGCAGAGCCTGCTTGGACTAAACCCACAAAGGCTGGTTCTTGAGAACACTGGCCCTTGAGTCCTGTTGACCTGGGTTCCGATCCTGGCTCTGCCACAGTGATGTGGCCTTGGGAAGGAGAGTTTCTCTTTTCAGGTCTGCTTCCTGATCTGTTGGAAAGGTTAACAGTAATACCTGGCGGTGTTGTGAGCAAATCTTGTAAAATCCTCTGCCTGGTCTGTGCCACCTTTTAGGTGCTCGGTTCATGTTTGAAACGATGATGACAAGCATGAAGAACAGGGAAGGCATCTTGGTTGCAAGGAACAGCATGGGAAAAGGCCAGGAGGTCTGACACTGCCCTGACGACCTGACACACCGTTATTCCGTGATTACGTAAATTTATGAGGCTTCTGTAGACCTTTCTTCTCTGCCTTCCCATCGGGTGTTGCCTGTGGGGGTCTGAGGCTGCCCTCGAGCACCTGTCCCAGGAAAGAGGTTTCTGACCAGTGGTGTGATTGGAAGACCAGCTACCGGCTGCCCATCTTGTTTGGAGCCAATCCCTAGAGAATGGGCAAGAGTCAGGGAGTGATTCCTTGCAAGTTGACCCCCCCCCCCCCCCCCCCCCCGTGAGTGGAGGGCCTTGGAAACTGGAAGCCAAGGTGGTCAAACAGGCTCTGCTTTCATAGGCTGGTCACCTGCCCCATGCCTGGCTCTGCCAGCCTCCAGGCAAGTTACAACTGTGACCCTGCCCATACGGGGAGCGGGGAGGGCAGTTTGGGTCCTGGCACAGGCCTGCCAACTGTATGCAAACATATTTGCCTGAATACATCTTTCGACCCTTTTGCCGCCTTTGGGTTTCTGTAGGCAAATGCTGTGCCTTGATCTTTCTTTTCTTTGCGGGTTATGCAAATACTCTTTTGAGCGGTGGGGCTGATGAGTCAGGACCTGTTCATTGTTGAGGGCAAAGGATGAAGGAGGCTCGGCAGGTGGGCATCCCAGAGGATGACTGTGTTTGGGAAAGGGACAGTATAAATGACCTGTAGGGTAGCCTGGCTACTCAAAGTGTGGGTCTCAGCCCCCTGGGAACCGAATCTGCATTTTAACAAGATGCCTAGAAGTTGTGGGCATGTATGAAAGGTCCGGAGGCACTGAGTTGGCTGGTGGATCTCAAACCTCACTGCTCATTAGAAATCCCCCAGGACCTCTGAAAAGTGTTCACAGGCTCCGTCCCAGAGATTCTAACTTCATTGGTCACATCAGCCATGTCCAGGCTACCACTCTAGGGACCTCACTTTGAGAACTACCAGGTTAGATGAGCGGTTGGAAGCATGGACCCTTGAGAGCCAACACTAATCAATTTGTAGCTGCTTAGAGGGCAGTGTTGAGTAGGATCCTGAGGCTGTGTCAGGCTTAGGGAGACAAAGTGCCATGATTGGTTAGTCACGTCTGCCATGGGCACAGGAGAGTGGCATTGCCTGGATCCCGCTGCTTTCTGGCTCCTTCGTAGAAAATAGGAGGAAGGACTGTAGGATAGATGGAGCTCCGTCTCCAGAGGACGTAGAGCAGTTGAGAAGGACAGCTCAGTGTGTGACAGGCTGTCTTAACTTCCTGAGCAGTGCTTGGGACTATCTGAGAAAGTGGGCACGGAAAATTCAGTTCAGAAGGGCCCCTGGGGAGATCTATTTTAGTGAAACGCCTTCATTTCAGAGAAACAGCCTCTCAGAAGGGACGGGCTGTACACACACACACACACACACACAACTCATCTGTTGGGACTCGTGTGGGTGAAGCTCTCCTATCTCGAAAACACATCTGAGAAGACATTTGCCGGGAAAAGTAGGCAGGCCTTCAAGGGCACCAGCCGAGGAAGGGAGCTGATCAGGCGGAGACCGTGAAGGAAGTTTTCTCCAGCCCCATCAGGCGAGCCGGCGGGCCGGTCCTTGAACTCCTAAAGCATTCCAGGAGCAGAGAGCTGGAAAAACAGAAGGGAGGGCCCCTGAAGGTGGGGTGATGGGAGATAAGAGATCACCATTTCCATCTCCTAATTTCCTCTGCTTCCCCAGACCCAGGCTGTATATAAACTGTATGCAAATGTGTTTACTTTACATTTTCCTTCAGTCTCAGTCACTCGGCTGTCCAGAGCTGCCTCAACATGTCAGTCCCGTTAAAGAAACAAGCATTTTGAGTGGAAATAGTTCAGATAAACAGACAAGATGTTATGACATATCAAAACGGCCCAAACATGGGAAGCGGTGGGCGGGGGTGAAGGAGGGGAGGCAGAGCCACAGAGAGCAGATCTGTGCTCTGTACGGTCAGCTGAAAGCAAAATGGGTTTTTTACGACTTGGGTTGCACGGGGAGGAAAGTCACCCTCCTCGGCCGGGGATGCATTTCGCCAGCCGAAGGGAAGGCCCGCTTGGCCCCATAGGATGCCCTTTTCTTTCTGGTGTCCCTGCTGATTCCGCAAGAGGAGATCGGGCAAGGAAAAAAAAGACAAACCCTCCGGATTTACTTAATTAGCGAGGAGGCCACCAGTAGCTTGGCCGAATCTAACAGCGGGGTTGAAGGTTGTCCTCATTCTCGCTTCTCACTGGGTCTCTTCACAGACAGATGGAGAGGAGGCCTAAGGGAGTACGCTGGTTCCTGGGTAGGGGTGGGGGGTGCCAATATGCGTGGGAGGAGGGGTGACGCGGGCATTAGGCTGCGCTCCCACGGCACGAGTGGCTTGTGATTCGGTTTGGGGGTAAGTGATACCATTGCCGGTTCCATAGCCCAAAGTACGAAAAATGTGTTTGGAGAGATGTTGGAGTCTCTTTCCTGTTTTTCCATCTCTTACCACCTCTAAACACAACACACGCACAATTATATTTTGTTGGACTCTGTGTTTAGTTCCCAAGCCATGGATTGATGGGAGCCTAAAAGAATAATCATGTTGTCCTTAAAAGAATGCTTACTACTTATTGAGCACCTACTGTGTGCCAACTACGATGGGCTTAGGTCGTGGCTATTCCCGACGTAACCCTGCAAGCTGGGAGTTACTCACCCCAGGTGGGAGGTGAGGCTCCTGGGGCTCAGAGAGGTGAAGGATCACACCTATGGCCACACAGCTGGTAAACGGAAAAGCTGCAACTCAGACTCAGGTGTCTGGCTGGCTCCAAAATCTGTTTTGTTTTGTTTTGTTTTTTTTTCCCCCAGCTACATCAAGTGCTTGGTTGAACTCGAGAGGGAAAGGGTGTGTGGCAAGGTAGTTAGTTGGGCAGGGGTGGTGGTGGTGGTGGTGGGAGCTGTCAGCCAACTCAGCCAGGCTGAACTTGTCCACCCCCCAAAATGCACTTGCTTAGGAAAAGAACCACGTGCTTTTCCAAATGTGGGACAAGCCAGCAGCTGCCTCGGGGGTGTGCTTGGAAGATGTTGGCAAGTCCCCCGTGGCTCAGAAATGTCTCCCCCTGCCACCTGTCACACGGCCTCAAATTCCACCATCAGAGAGGTATGCCCCTGGGCTTTAATTAAAGGCGTTTTCGGGCACGGTTTAAGGGTGGGTACACCCTCCACCCTCCACTTAGCCTCCTCTTCTCCCCTCTTGGCAGGGGCCTTGTTGGGTGGCTTCATGGTAGAGGTGTCCTGGGAGACGGGGGAAACCGGGAGCGGGGAGGTCGGAAGGGAGGCGGGTCGGCCGGCGATGGACCCCAAGGCCACTGAGTGACCACTGAGTGGAGCGTGGGGTCCACGTGCAGACTTCTGTGTGTTTCCCAGAGAGAGGGCCTCCGCTGCCTCCACCTGGCTCATTGCCAATCCCGACTGGTGTGTTTTAGGCTGGAACCCTAAATAACCATGCTAGTGCAGGGGAAAGCCCGGACTTTGTCATAGGGTCGCAGAATGTCACAGCTGCTGCTCACCAAGTCTTGAACTTGTGGTTAGTCATGTTCTTTCTTGGCCTTTTTTCCCATGATTGCACCACCTGTAGGATTATTCTCTTAATATTTCCCTCTAAACTGACTCACTTGAGAGAGAAATAAACATCTATTTTAAGGCTAGCACGCAGGAGTTTCCTCACCAATAAAGGATACAGATGAATCCAAGCCCTCTCTAGCTTTTGTGCAGCAAATGGAAGGATTTTTTTTTAAAGAGGAAGACCAGCATTCACGAAGCATTTTAAAAAAGGAAGACATTTGTATATACATCCTTGAGTCTGTATCACTTATGGTTTGATTTCCAAATTGTATTTTTTTCTGCTACAAGTTAAAGTAACAATTATTAGAATAAAAATTAATTAGCTCTCATTCAGATACTACCATAAATCATATCACATGATGGTATCGTATCTTGCTCCCAACTCCCATTCTAGGGATGGAGAAACTGAGGCTTTAAGATAGAAAACTTGTACAGGGCTCACAGCTGTCTGGAGGCAGGCGGAGGCCTAAGGAACATTCTGGAAAGACGTCTGAAGAGCACGGGACAGGGAGTCAGGAAACCTGGCTTGAGCTCCAGATCTGAGAGCGAAAGCACCTTCTATTTCCCCCCTGGAACTCGAGTTCCCCCGACTATGAAAGAAAAGAATGATGTTAGTCGGGGCTCTTAATTTGGGAGGCCTAGGAAGGGGAGGGGCCCAAGGATAAACTTGAAGTTCTTGGAATTTTTTTTTTTAAATCCGGGTAGGATTCACATCATAGAAAAGTAACTATTTTGAAGCAAACCATTCGTGGCATTTAGTACCTTCACAATGATGTGTGACCCCCACCTCTGGTTGCAGAACATTCTCAGCACCCCAGAAGGAAACCTCATGCCCATGAAGCAGTTAGTCCCCCCTCCATGCTCTGTTCCAGGCCCTGGCAGCCAGCGATCTGCTCTCCATCTGCATGGATTTGCCTGCTCTGGCTATTTCACAGGAATGGGATCATACACTGTGTGGTCTTTGAGGGAGAAGCAGACTCCCCACTTTGCAGGGAGCCCCGCTCAACCCCGACCCCAGGACTCTGAGATCATGACCTGAGCTGAAGGCAGACGCCTATCCCACTGAGCCGCCCAGGAGCCCCAGGGCTCTATTTCTTTTTATGGATGAATCATATACTATTGTACGGAGAAACCACATTTTGTTTATCCGTGCATCTGATAAAAGTGGGCTGTTCCCACTTTTCAGCTCTTGGCGATCAAGGCCACCATGAACGTCCATGTGCGAGTTTTTGTGTGAACACGTTTTCATCTCTCCTGGTTATGTGGCTAGGAGGAATAGTGGAATGGCTTGGGGTCTATGGTCACTCTATTCTTAACATTGTCTGGGGCTTTCCGGGATTTTTTGTGTATGTGTTTGAGTGTGTGCATTTAAGGACATGGGTCTGAGTTTTGCTTTCACTTTTGTTTTCCTTTTTTAAATCAGATTCTCCAGGAAGGGTAAGCAGCGGAGGAAACAGTCAGCCCTCTTGGCCCTCAGCAGCGTGGCTCCACACACAGAGAAGGCCTCACCTTCCTTCCTGTCTTGTCCTTTGGGCTTTGACCAGCCTACCCTATGCCAGGCAGTGCAGAGGGCCCCAACAGTCGAATGGAATGTGCTTCTTTTTGGAGCAGGGGTGGGAGCCGCTGGAGTCAGGGTGGCTTCCTGGAGAAGGGAGGCACCAGCCAAATCTAGCGAGAGCCAGGCAGGCCAAGGGGTGGGAGGGGCTCAGTGAGGAGACGGTGCTTCCCAGTCCCCTTGGCAGGGATGGAGCCGACGGGAGCTGCCTTTCCTTCCCGTGGTAGCTCAGGTTCTGGAAGCACAAGGGCTTGGAGATGGTGTCTCATCAGCGTGACAGATGCGGGCCATTACTCTGATTGCCGCCGAAAGCAGTGGCCGGGGCCCAGGGCACGTCTTCGGATTACTCAGGCCCTCATCACCCCCGCCCGCCACTCCCCCAGGGAAGTGGGGCCCCTGCGGAGGGTCTGCCCCCACACACCCCAGAGGCAGGTGTTCCGCAAGCTTCCCACACAGGCCTGCCAAAATTGTCCTCACGCTATGGGGCAGGCACACACGCACGCAGACATGCCGTGTTGCCCTGTGTCTCCCCCCGCCCCCTGCCCCAGAGCAGCTGGCACGGCTGCTGGGGGTCCTTGGGGGTTGTGAGGGGAGGGGGGTCTGTGGGCCCTGGCTGACTACAGGCCTTGGGCCCCTGGCTTCTCCTGCCTGTGTGTCCCCCTGGGGTGCCGCTGTTTTGGGCACTTTTTTAGTAGAGGACAGGCAGGCTCTGGTTTCGCAGAGAATTTGGAGGGACGGTCATGCAGCGCTTTGTTGGATGGCTGGGCCTAGAGACTCGTGTGGTTACCATGTTATTTATGGCGCCCTCCTGACTCCGGTCTCATATTAAGCCTCTGGGTGGAGCTTTGTGCCTTGACCCATCAATCAACCAACCAGCCCTACGGGCTGATGAACCAGGGTTGACCAGCTACTTTAACGTTCTCTTAGGAGAGGGCCAAGAACTGTTGGAGAAGCTGTGGGAAACGGGCCGGTCCGTATTTTTTGGTGTAGCCTCTGTGTGTTTTATTACTCACTTTTCATGTGATATAGTTGTTTGTTACTGTGGATTTTTTTTTTTTTTGATGCTTAAGTTTCAGTAAAAAAACGTGTAACATGAAATTTACCATCTTACCTATTTTTTTTTTAAAGATTTTATTTATTTATTTTCCAGAGAGAGCGAGCACAGGCAGACAGAGTGGCAGGCAGAGGCAGAGGGAGAAGCAGGCTCCCTGCCGAGCAAGGAGCCCGATGTGGGACTCGATCCCAGGACCCTGGGATCATGACCTGAGCCAAAGGCAGCCGCTCAACCGACTGAATCACCCAGGCGCCCCGGATCCTTCTTTTTTTTTAAGCGGAAAACAGCGACATAATAAAATTAATAACACTTCTTTTAAGTGAATGGATCAAATGAATTTTTGTTGAGGTATAACTGACATACAACATCAGATTCGTTTCAGGTGTACAAATGATAATTTGGTATTTGCACATTTGTGAAATGTGATTACCCTTCTTGCAGAACATTGAATCTATACAGAGAAGACTGAAATCCTGTTAGCTACCTTCTCCAGCCGATGCCCATCTCAATGACAAAGTAATTGCCATTAGTTGATCAATTTTGACTCCACATACCCACAAATCCATGCATGTATATATGTACATGGATGTATGTATGTCTTTAGAAAAAAAATACATGTGCACGGGCGATTCTGCACTAATGTGGCATTTTCATTCTGCAAAGCACTGCACCATGCAAAATGGCACAAGAAAAACAGGGCTGAGGGCAATATTCAAAAAACTTCAGTGACACATAAAAAGTAGGAACTTAATAAGAACAGTAGCACCATTGGATACATTGTATGCATAAGAAATCTACAAATAGCGTAAACAATAGAGCATTTGATTTTGGAAAAGCCTTGAGCCTTTTTTGTGGAAGTGGCATCAGAAGCTTTGCATCTTGTGAAGTCTCAAGAAGTGGTGGGAAGAGATTTGTCTGAAATGGGAAAATCATCCAGCAGGTGTGGAGGGGTGAGGCTCAGCTCGCAGCACACCCCGCTGCCAAGGCAGCCGCCTCTCCTTGGAGGGGTGTTTGTTTTGCCTATTCCTGTGTGGGCAGGTCAGCTGGGTGCAATTTTCTGCAATGACCCAGTGTTTTTTGGGGATGAAATCATGCATGAGCAAACACAAGATTTGGTTATGCTCAGATTGTTCCCAAATATATCAATCGCCTTGGAACAAATTTAGGTTTTCAAAACAAACAGAACTGACTATACACACACATACACAAATAAACAAACAAAAAAGGATACTTGAAAAAAAAATGATACTTGTTGGGCGTTGGGCATGCCTGTTAGTATTTTTGTATAAGTAGATGCATAGTACCCCGTGCAGAAGTCTGAAGCTAATTTTTTTTTCCATTTAACAATATTCCTAAGAGACTTTTCCATATTGGTGCTGCAGACCCACCCCCCGACCCCCCCTGCCCTACTCTGCCCCGCAGTTGTCTTTGCCAAATAGAGCTCCATGCCAGGAACACACTCCTTGTGGTTCTTTCCCTTTGGAGGGTCATGGACATTATTTCTACTTGTTCATTATCATCTCTGTAAGCAGATCTGCTGGGTCCCCAGGGACTGGACACTTGGTAGGTTTTTTTTTTTCCGTTTGAGAATGCTGTCTTTCATTAGTTAAGTATATTCTGGTAAAATGTACTAACAAAATTGACCATTTTAACTACATTCTAAGGATACAGCTCAGTGGGACTTTAAGTGTCTTCACGCTGTTTTGCAGTCCTCCATCTCCAGAACATGTTCATTGTCTCAAAATGAAATTCTCTACCACCCAGTGTCAATTTCTTTTTTTTTTTTAAACTTCATGCATTTAGTTATTTATCAGAGAGAGAGCACAAGAGCAGAGGGAAGAGACAGAGGGAGAAGCAGACTCCCTGCTAAGCAGGGAGCCCGATACAGGACCGGATCCCAGGACCCTCTGATCATGACCTGAGCCAAAGGCAAATGCTTAACCAACGGAGGCACCCAGGTGCCCCAAGCAGCAACTTCTTGAGTTCAAATCCTGGCCCATCCCCTATTTTGCTGTGTGGCTTGGGGTAAAACCTATGTGTCTCTGAGCCTCCGTTTCTTCATCTGTAAATTGAAAGTAAAAATACATAGCTCCTGGATTTGGGCTGAGGAATGCATGAGATGACACAGGTAATGAGCCTGCGTAGATTCTTAATAAGCAGCCTTTATTATCATGGGAAATTGACCATGTGGCTTTTCACGCTCTGCTCAGATTTATCTGATGCCCAGCTCCTGTGAACCCATAGCATGGCTTGCTGGGATCCAGGGTGGAGGGATGGTGGGGAGTCTGCAGGGTTTCCTGATAAATGGGACGTACGCCACCACACTATTCTCACAGCTAGTACTTTAGAAGGAAACTTCCAGGCCCCTCCCTGTGCGCCCCCTGCCCCAGTCCAGGGCCCAGGCCAGCCCTCGAGGCTCTTGGGAATGACCCATTTTCAGCTTCGGTCACTGCCAGGCTGCCCGCTGGGGCTGCCAGTTGCAATGTGCACGGTAGCAAGTGCATTGAGGTCATGGAGCAGATGGCCCGAACTTTCAGTTGAAATCTGCCAGGCTGTGTTGGAACCAGTGACCCGGAGGCAAACGTGTGTGCATCGCCCTTTCTCCCCTTGGGTCTGTAACCCTGGGACCTTGCCCCTTTCCAAAGCCCATTCAGGCTTCGCCCCAGGGGACCCCAGTGTCCTTTTAGGCTCCTGGGATGCAGGAAGCAGGAAGGAAAGCCACATGCTGGTGGGCAGCAGCTACATGCCAGCCCTGCAGCTCGTGGCCTCACCTTATTCAGGAAGCTCAGAGCCACTTGATCTCTTCATCTCATTAATCTGATGCTCTCCTGGGGGGGGGGCAGTTTTCATTATCCCATTTTATAGATGGAGAAATAGAGGCAGGAGGAGGGTGGCTCAGGGACCCAAAATACCTGTGTGTGTCAAAAGGAAATTTTGTGGCCATGCCTAAACACACTGCTGAGTGCATGGGGCATAGGAGCTATTAGCTGCATTCAGTCAGGTGAAAAGAACAACAAAAGGGGCACCTGGGTGGCTCAGTGGGTTAAGCCTCTGCCTTCGGCTCAGGTCATGATCTCAGGGTCCTGGGATCCAGCCCCACATCAAGCTCTCTGCTCAGCAGGGAGCCTGCTTCCCCCCGTCTCTCTGTCTGCCTTTCTGCCTACTTGTGATCACTCTCTCTCTGTCAAATAAATTAATAAAATCTTTAAAAGAGAAAAAGAAACCAAAAACATTGTTCTTAAAACATACTTCAAGATGTAGAAGCATTTTCCCACCTTGTAACATAATATCATAGCCCTGCAGCTTTGCGTTCTACAGAAGTCTGGGAGAAACGGAAGGAAACCAGGGTCCTCTGCAGCCAGATACATCTTGCCCTTGATTTTGTCTCTGGGACCAAAAGCAGCACGGGACATGCTATAGATGCTCAGAAAATACTGAATGAATGAATGAATGAATGAGCGAATGAATCACTAAAGCCCTGGCAAAAGAGCTCTAGCTCGATGCGATTTCAACAGGGGAAATTAGAAGAGAGAGAGAAAGAAAGCACTTTTTTCATGCTCTTAATGTTAAGGAAGTTAGCTGTGCCCATCCTACAGATGGGGAAACTGAGTTATGGGTCTCAGGAGCTGGGTGGTCAACTCAAAAATCCGAGGTAGCACAACTCTTGACGTGGGGTGCTCCCAGTAGGCTCGGCACAGCCTTGAGACAAGGGATGGATGCGTGTGTAGGAGAGGGCAGGCAGGGCCGGAAGAAAAGCCCCATCACTGCACATCCCACCAGCTCCTGATCCCCAGGGCTTTCCTTTCTTGTCCTGCTGGTCAAGACTGAGGCAATAGCATCAAACCTTCAGCCCATACCAGAGAAGTGCCTGGCACATAGGTGGTGCACATGTCCTGCTAGTTCAGAGGGGTCTGAATGCTGGACAGGAGCTGGGGCCATTTGGGGTTATAACCATGAGAGATTTTCCTCCCAGTGCGGTGGAGGGCACTTTTATGAGCAGTCCTCCCAGTGAAGGCCTAGCGAGCCGGTAATCTGAGAATAATGATAGTGCCGATGAATCACAGCTTGGCTTTCCAGCCCTGCTTTCATGTAGAGGGATCCCCAGGCCTTCTCCAGCCACTGGCTAAGGCCGGGACCTGACCTACCTGTGCCCTAATAGTGCTCCTTCTTTTATAGACTACCTTTCATCCTGGCATCAGGCAGAGCTTAATAATCATGATCTCTGCCCCTGGTCCCACCCCTGCTTAAGGTTTACTGGCCACATTATTAACCTTGATGTTTTCCATCCTACGGGATGAATGAGGGCACCAGAGGAACTCAGTTTTTGGTTTCGTAGGTGCCCCTCGGAAGGTGGAGAAATGGCAATGGCTCATGCTTTTATACATACACAATTTTACACGTATGCATGATTCCCGAGTGTTTTTGTTGTTGTTTTGAGATTGAAATCGCTTATTTAATTGCTTACCTGTTGATGTGTCCTCTTTCCTCTAGTAGATTTAAAATTCTATGGGATTGGAAATCTCATCTCACTCACCTCTGTATTTCTGACATCTGGAACTGTGACCAGCACACAGTAGGTATTAATGAGCCCTTGGATTTGGGAAGGAGTAAACGCAATATATACCTTAGTAGGGGCCAAGCCATTAACCATGGGGAGCCTTAAAGGAGCAGAAAGCATTGGAGACGGGGTTGGAAGGATGAGGAGCTATCAGCTGGAAGCATGCATCCTGGGCAAACCAGAAGGCGTATCCAGAGGAAGAGCTGAAAGCAGATGGAATTTAGCAGATGTGAGAGGGTCTGAGCATTGGGCAGGATGGGGATGTGGCTGGCGATCTCTGTAAGGCCCTGATTCTTCAGTGGGAACTTGGTGCTTGCTTTGGCGGTGATCTGGAAGGGCATCACCATCACCATCATTGCAGCAACACCTCCTGGGCTGGTGTTGGTGCCTTGGGGCCCCCAGCAGTGGCCCAGGAGAGAGATGCTGGGCTCTGAGCCGAAGGCACTGCAGTGCCCTGGGAAGGGGGTTGGTGGGCCGGGAATAGAGGTGGATCTATGATAGAACTAACTAGTTGTCTCCAACCTTTGCAAAACCCTAATCGGTTCATGCAAGTGGGGGCCCACCCTGCTGTGATCTCAGGAGCGACCTGCTTGTAACCCTCTCATTTCCCTGCTCTACAGGATTGGAAACAATGGTGGGTGACTTTTCCACATTCCATTGCCTTTCAAAAAAAGATCGTGTGTGTGTGTGTGTGTGTGTGTGTGTGTGTGTGTGTGTGTGTTCTTGTCAAGTACTGCATCTGTTAGTATTGAGGGCAAAAGAAGATTCCTTCTTTATCCTTCTTTTTTTCAGAGTTGAGCTCCAAGGCCATAGGACAGTAGTATTCTCACCATGGGCTGAAAAGAGATGGGATTCCAGAATTCTGGCTTTGCCTCTGCCTGATGCCCACAGGTTCACATCCCCTCCCTGGGTCTCAGTTTCTCTATCTCTAATGGGCCATCACTCATTCTTTAAAGTGTATTCTGTGGAATGCTTATTCTGATAGCTATTCTATTAAAAAGAAAGGAAGAGGGTTGTTGGTCTGTGCTGGGGACATAGTGCATTGCTGTTTTCCCACTGAAGGTTGTCAAAGATCATTGGTGTATTAGAAGCTCCCAGAGATCCTATAGTCAAGGAACCTGTTAAATTTTTGTTTAGGTCACTGTTTCCCTGGCAGTGGGACAGACAGACCTTGGCGAGGACAGAACTCTGAAATCCTACCGGGCTCTGGTTTTGAGAGGCTCTGGTTGTATCTAGAATGTTCTTTTAGTTTGAACAAGCTGGGATTCCATGAGCAGTTGGACTGAACTCCTCTGGGTTCTCTTTTGCCTGAGTTTTCCGCAGGGAACAGACTGGCCTTGAGGATCTGTCTCTCCCCAAGTCCCAAGAATTTACCACCAACCATCCACATATCCATCCGTCCATTTACAACATCTATCCATCCATCACTTACTCACCCATTCCTCTAACATAACACTGAGCTAGTCACTAGGTGTATTTGATGAACATCTAGGGCTAAGGAGGAAAGTGAGGTTACTTCATATATCGCCATTCCAGAATCTCTTGGTATCTTTCTTGATATCTCAACTATGAATGTTCTTATCAACCTAAATCTTTTCAGGATAAAAATGAAAGATTGTGTTCTAATATGCACTTTTCTCCAATAGGGCTCTGCCCTGTCCATATTTTTCCCATATTCTCCCAACATCTGATGATAACTTTCCTTTCACAAATCACTAAGAATGGGGGCTGTTGTTTGAAAAATGATTTAGGAGGCACCTGGGTGGCTCAGTGGGTTAAAGCCTCTGCCTTCGGCTCAGGTCATGATCCCGGGATCCTGGGATCGAGCCCCTAATTGGGCTCTCTGCTCAGCAGGGAGCCTGCTTCCCTTCCTCTCTCTCTGCTTGCCTCTCTGCCTACTTGTGATCTCTTTCTGTCAAATAAATAAATAAAAATCTTTAAGAAAATTCCCTGAAATTGAAGAATGATTTCACAGTGATCAGCTTTGGAATTAAAGAAAATCCAACAGTTTTTTTTTCTCCCCTACAAACTTTTTCAGAGCCTTTGATGTACTGATGTTTAATATGAATCTCTACAAAGGGAGGTATAAGAATGCATAGTTAATCATGCAGCATTTTCCTCCTTAATAGAGTATCAGAAGGTACTAGTTAACTGGATGTCCCTTTTTGGAAACTCTGCCTTCCCAGGGTTATTTAGGTCTCTAATGCCTTTTTCTTATGTCT
Organism: Taxidea taxus jeffersonii; assembly: GCA_003697995.1. Lineage (NCBI taxonomy): Eukaryota > Metazoa > Chordata > Mammalia > Carnivora > Mustelidae > Taxidea > Taxidea taxus. The sequence continues at coordinate 9,491 of RCUC01148402.1, read as the reverse complement.
TTACACATTCTCATCCACCAGTAAGAAAATCTGTTGAGAGTAAAGATCAGCTTTATAATCTCATTATGTTTGTTCACAAAGCCCCTTATTAAGGGTGCTTTTGGTGGGCCATATTCATGACTAATTCTTTCTTTCTTTTTTTTAAAGATTTTATTTATTTATTTGACAGACAGATCACAAGTAGGCAGAGAGGCAGACAGAGAGAGAGTGGGGAAGCAGAGAGCCCAATGCGGGGCTTGATCCCAGGACCCTGAGATCATGACCTGAACTGAAGGCAGAGGCTTTAACCCACTGAGCCACCCAGGCGCCCCACGACTAATTATTTCTTTTACATTTCTTTTTTTTCTTTTCTTTTCTTTTCCACATCTAAATATCTTTCTTGGGCCACCTGGGTGGCTCAGTTGGTTAAGCGTCTGCTTTCAGCTCAGGTCATGATCCCGAAGTCCTGGGATCAAGCCCCGAATACAGCTGCCTGCGCTCAGCAGGAAGCCTGCTTCTCCCTCCCCCTCTGCCTGCTGCTCTGCCTACTTGTGCTCTCCCTCAATTTCTCTAATAAATAAATAAAAATCTTTATAAAAAATAAATACCTTTATTATTTGGGAGAAATTCCAAAATAGGAGGGACACAGTCCCCATCACCCTCTGCCCAAGTCAAGGGAGTGGGGGCAGATTCCTTCTCCCCATTCCTGAGAAGCTAGGATTCGGTGAAGTGATTACTGTTGTGCACACTAGCCATTCCTGCCCAGGACAGGAGTTTTGGAACAACACTGACACTACTGAGTACTTATTCCAGGGGTGGAAGGCAGTGGTAGCAATGGTGAGTGCTGCAACATTCTGCCTTGGTTCTTGCCCCATGGAAGGGGTTTAGCTCCCTAGCCTCCCTCTCATCTTACCCACTGTCCTTGTGGATATTCTGAGCAATCCAGCATTTCCAGACGTATGTTTTCTGCTCCAGTTGGAGTCAGCTTTTCGGAAGCAAGAATACTGACCATTCTGTCAAACTCTTGTATCCATCTACATATCCTCCCATCGATTTAGCACCTCTGTCCATCCATCACTTACCCATCCATCCACCCCTCTAACATAGCACTGAGTTAGGCACGAGGCATCTGGAAAGCGGCAGGGAACAGCAAAACCAAATGTCATATTCCAAACGGGGAATCTGAGGGGAGTTTCATAACTAGAATAGAATAGGAGTGTGGTCACTGTTGAGGAAGAGGAATGGTACAGAATCCCAGGACTGGAGATATTATCACCATGAGGCTTGAGGGAAGAGGGGAGGGAGCAGTTGTCAGAATCTAGAGACTGGGTGGTGAGGCCTCCTGCTAGCAGCTGTGGGCTTAGGTAGAGGGACACAGTCAACCTGTGGTGACCTGGCAGGGAGGGGACAGGAGGATGAATACCTTGTCAGCACACTCCTCCCTCTCTCTGATCTCTTGCCAGTGCAAGAGAAAATATTGAGTTAGCTTATATAGGCCAGCCTCCCAGTCTTAGAGCAGGATGGAGAAGGGTGAAGAGAAGGGTCATATCATTTCTCTGTTTAAATATTTCTTGTGGAGTCTCTGAGTTACCCAGTATCCCAAAAATTTATTTTCTGCCTCTGTTAGGGTCAGTGTTTGCAACTAAGAATCTTGACTGCTTTGGCAAACGCATCCATCCTTCTGTGTACTCATTCAAACACCCATCCATACCCATCCATCCCATCCATCCACCCATCCATCTATCCACCCATCCCATCCTCTGAAACATCCATCCACCCATCTGTCCCATCATCCATCCATCCATCCCATCCACACAACCATCCATCCATCTGTCCCATCATCCATCCATCCATCCATCCATCCATCCATCCATCCATCCTTCCATCCATCCATCCATTCATCCATCCTTCCACCCATCCATCCATCCATCCATCCAAACATCCATCCACCTCCAGTGGATTTATACTACACTCAGATAAAAGCCAAATTATTCCTGACCTACCAGGCCTTTCATGACTTGCACCCCCTGCCCCAGCATTACCCATCTGTCTTTATCTCCCTTTCTCTTCTCTTAGTTTTCTCCACTCCAGCCACATTGGCCTCCATGCTCCACTCTACATAAACTCCTGCCTCAGGACCTTTATGTGTGATGTTTTCTCTCCTTGGAACACTTGCATATCCACTTGGCTCCCTGCCTCCAAGTTTTTCTCAAATGTCCTCTTCTCTGTCCACTGTTCATCAAATGGCAACGTGTCTACCATTGCCCCTTATTTTCCTCATTGGTACTTTTCACTATCTCACATCCCACAATTCCAGAATGAAGGGATTTTTGCTCTTTTGTTTACTTGTGTGTTCTTAGTGCTCCAAAGAATCCCTGGCACATAGAAGGTGTTGGTTGCATATTTGTTTAGTAGATACATGAAAGTGTGGAAGCAGCAACTTGAGAGTTTCCAACCTGCCTTGGGAGGGCAATTCAGCCCAGCTGTGAGAGTTTGTGCACACTCATTTCATCCCTGGTGTTGCCCAGGCTGGAACTCCCGTGTAAGAGTTAATATGCTGCAAATGCCCTTAGGAAACATCCTGAACTTTCCATACAAGCCTTGGACTTGGCTCTCGGTGACTTCTTGTCCTGTTTAGGAAAACCTGAGGGCAAGGGGGGGAAAAATTAACACTTCACACATTTCATCTTCAAAGCACTTAATAAACGCTCAAGTAATTAATTCCCCTGGCTCTCTGGGAAGTGGATTTTATTGTCTCGATTCTGGCAGTGGGGAAATGAGTGTGCTGAGAAGTTCCATCATTTTCCCAGGCCCGTGGAGTGAGCCGCGAGTGGTGCCAGAGTTGCGTTGGCATCCTTTGAGTTTCTGGCCCGGAGGCCTCCTCTTTCCCAGCCGATGGGCAGGGGAGCGAGTGAGGGCAGACGGGAAGTGGTGGGGCAGCCATCTTGGAGGATGGCATTCTTCCGTTTTCGGAGGACTTTGGGAACGGGGCACTCAGGGGGCTAAAAAACATGGGAACACCCTTGGGCCTTTCTTTCTAATGTCTCAGGTCCACGCTGAGACTTAGGTGTAAACTTTACACAACCCAATGCAGGCCATGGCAAAATAGGAACTAAGTAACGGACTGGCTTTTGTTATGCCTGGCTAATCAGAGTTCTGCCTTGGTCCTCACTCCCCGCTCTCCATGCTGTCCCTTTATTCCTTCTCCAGCAAAACTCCTTTATCTGATCTCCCGTACTGTCTGCGCTCTACTCCCTTGGAGAAAGGCCAGCAAAGAGGATAACTACTTTATATTAATGATATTGAGGGGTGCTCCAAGGAGTTAACATTCTCACCAGCTAATTAGCTCCATGCCAATATTTCTTTATAGGCTTTGCACTGAAAGTCAGAAGACTTGAGTCTTAGGTTCTGCTACTCACTAGCCATGTACCAAGTTGGGTCTTTGGTCTTCCCATATGTTGACTAAAAATAATAACAACAGCATTTATTAATACTTACCAGGAATCAGACAGTGTTCTCTGTGCTTTAACTCTATGATCTTCTTTGAACATCACTCTTCTGTGAGGCAGGAACTATTTTTCTTCCAATTTTATAGGTGAGGAAACTGAGCACAGAGATGTTAAGTGATTGGTCTGAGACCCAGAGCTGGCAGGGAACAGAGGTGTCAGAGTCTAGGCAGTTTGGCTCCAGAGTCTGGGCCCATAACTGCTGGAGGGGAGGGATTGGCTTGAAGCCGGTGTGGGAACAGACTTTGGTGTAAAAGTTGATTCCAGTGTCATTTGTATTAGAAATAACCCTTTCTCCAGAAGCAGTGATAAAATCTGGACGGAAAACCATGACACAGCTATTTATAGGAATCAGAATGCACCAACACAGAATTTGGGGGGCATATGATACAAAGAGGGGAATCACCCTGAGACCCTCACCTTTCTTGCAGTCTTTTCTCTAAGGACTTAGCCTAATCCATGGTGCCAGGGAACAGAAGGTGAGCACAAAATGTCTTGTCGGGGTTATAAGAGGTTGGGCTTTGGGGCTTCTAAAGTGGCTGGGATTTGAGAGGAATGTTGTGGAAAGGAGGGAACCGCAGAGATGGGAGCCCAGAAATACGGGGTGGAGTTCCTCCTTGGGATGGTTGCTGAGTGTGGAGCAAGACTTCCAGAAACTCAGGAGGCAGAAGCATGTGGGAGGCTGAAGGTCTGAGCATCGAGAAGCAGCAGGCATTGGGTTTGGGGGAGACAGTGGTTTGGAGTTCAATATCTGCCATTGAAAGAGACCTTCGTGACGTCAGAGTGAGTACCACATCTTCAGAGTGAGAGTGAAGGCTGCATGAGACAAGCCCGACGAAACCCAAGACTGGCTTCCCCAGAATCAAGGTCTTACACTTGGGGTTCCTCTGCCTTCAACCCTCTCTGAAGTGGGTAAACACCAGCCAGAGCCTCAACCGTGTTTCATGCAAAGTCCAACAGAAGACCCCAAATTGAGAAGTATGCTAAAAAAAAAAAAGGACCAAGTGATCCTAACCGAGAGGAAAAAACACCCCTACGATACACACAAAACCGACAATAGTGATCAGACTGACAAAGGCAGATACTTAACATGGGGAAATCATGCAGCAGGGACTTACTGTAGTTAAAATATTTGATAAAATAATAAAATATGCCCAGTTTAAAGACAAACAAAGGGAAACTACGGACCCGAAAAAAGAATCTCTGAAATAATAATTGCATAAATGGTTCTTACAGCTGATTAGATGCAGCAGGAGAGAAGATTAGCGAACTGAGCAGAAGCTCAGTGGAAAATGGAATATGCAGGATCAGAGCTGAGAGAAACAGTGATGAATAACAACAAAAAAAAAGGTGTAAGAAGCATAGGGACACAGTGAAAAGATCTAAGATATGTGCAGCTGGAATCCCAAAAAAGAGACAGGATGGGGCAGACATTTGAAAGAATACTGTGTTTTCTAAAACTGAGAAGCTAGAGCTCATTAAATATCAGAACCCACATTAGGTACACCACAGTAAAAAAAAAAGAAAAAAAAAGCAGGAAATAAAAGACACATTACCTTGAAAGGAGCAGCAGTGAGGCTCACGGCTGACCTTTCAAGGACAGCAAAGCTGGCCCTGATCATATATTAGTGAGGATTCTCATTGATGCATTGCCAAAGGTGCCAGGCTCAGACTGAGCTCGTCTGAAAAGCACGTGCTAATAGATTAGCAATGTCTGCTGTGTGCCCGAAAGGGAGGAGTGGCTGCACCTGTGCCACCTGCTGGCTTTGGCTTGGAGTCTGTTGAGAATTCTTTCCCCTGGGTAATCACAGCATGCCTACTCATTACAAATCACTTTTCTGGTATCGGGAGGAATACAGATATTTTATTTATTTATTTACTCATTCATTTATAATAATTTTTTTGAAGATTTTATTTATTTATCTGACACAGAGATAGAGAGCGAGCACAGGTAGGCAGGGCAGCAGGGAGAGGGAAAGGGAGAAGCAGACTCCTGGCTGAGCAGGGAGCCTGACGTGGGGCTTGATCCCAGGACCATGAGACCATGACCTGAGCTGAAGGGAGATGTTTAATTGGTTGCACCACCCAGGCGCCTTGAATACAGATATTTAAATAAGATTCTAGTTACTCAGTTGTAAACCCAAGAAGCGGAAGTCTGGGTAATAGACCCCTTTCAGTTCATATCCTAGTAAATTCTGTTACTTACTGGCTGTGTGACCTTGAGGCTGTCCCTTTACCTCCTAGAGCCTAGGTTTCTTCAGCTGTAAAGTAGGTTCAATAACAGTACTTAATTCACACTGTTATTGGAGTTTTGAATGAATGAATGATTGGAAAGCATAAAACATTAGTGTCTGAAACATAGTAGGTCCTTAAAACCAGTAGCTACTACTCCTATTTTCTACACAGGGGCTGTGAGTCCCTAGCTGGCTCACACAAGGAACATTTTTTTTTCCCACTTCATCAACAATTGTTAAGCTCCTACTTTGTCGAAGGAAATGAGTCAGGTGGTGGAGACCACAAAACAGATACGGTTCTTGAAATGCGTAGTTCTAACCATCAAATGCGCTTTGAGAATCATTGGATGAGGCATCAGAGAATGTTTTCCTTTGACATCTGGAGTTTCTAAAGAGTCAGTGGCACATCCTGGGGGAGAGACATTCTCAGGGACTGCGTTTTCCTCCAGTGAGTTTCAGATGTCCTCCCCTGGGGACATGCTGGGTCAGGCCAGCAGTAGCCACACATGTCCCAACCTTCTTTCATCCAGAATGCCCTAGTGGCTCTTCCGGGATCCAGAAGGATGCTTCCCGCCTGAAACCCATTGGGTTATCACCCAAGAGAGTTTCAGTTCATTCCTATCCCTGTCTACACCATGCCTACTTCAGCTGCTTGTGCTGTGGCCATTCACAATTTCACTTTCCACCTTATAGGTGGACTATTGACCTAAGAGATGGAAGCATGGCGTCACAGTTTCCCAAGGGTCCTGGCAAGTGTGTTGGCAAACCAAGAGTTTGGTCATGTCCTCAGAGCAAAAGGCGGAAATAATGCCCCGATGCTTGGGTTCCTTAGAGAAAGAATCTAGTCTAGATGAGCGGGAGGTGGCTCTGGGTCCAGTCCTGGCTCTGCTCATGGCCAAGTGACAGTTGGGTAAGTCAGCCCATCGCCCATGTGCTCTTATCAAAGCATGCATCCATTCCCAGCCTTGCAGGGACTTGAAGTAAGCCCATCCCCTCTCCTGTGAACAGAAAATGCTAACACAATGTTTTGGCCCTGGGAGCTGGTTCTGTCAAGAGTGGTAAGATTGTTGTGGTCAAGCCCCTAGAATTGTTTGGGAGGACTGAGAGGTCTTTGGGCAGAGCCACTGGGGAGTGGCTGCGCAGGCCTCAGAATGGAGCAACAGGAAAGCTGTGCCAGTGATTTGCAGCATCCAGCACCCAGCTGGATCTTGGTGAGCTCGGCTTCTGGGGGATCAGGAGGTGAAGGTGAATGGTTCCTCAACTCCTTAGGGGCTAGGGTCTGCCTCTGTCCTTACAACTGTTCCACAAGCCTGGGTGTGGCAGAGATGGCCAGGGGTCCAGCAAACATTTGTGAACTCTCACCATTCCCTTAGTGAGGATTTATCACATGGAGGGGACTGCACAGGGAGGGACAGTTGTTCCTGGCCCCACCCTGGTCCAGGCAGGGTGATGGGTCCCGCCCATGCAATATGAGCAGACATGTCCCTCCTCAGCCAGAGATTTTTAAACAGCAGCGGGACTTGGTCGTGTTCTCTCTCCCTGTGGGGTGACTGGCTGCAGAGGACTCCGAGGTCCTCAGGGGACGGGGAGGTAGACCCACGGGATGTAACATGTCTGGGTCTCTGAGTCATCACACGGCAGGACTGCTTCCTGGTCCTTTATGTAAACATAAAAAATAAATTTCCATCATGTGAAGCCACTAGAATGTTTTTGGTTTTTTGTTACAGCAGCTGGTGTTGGCCTGATTTACCAGGCTGGGTATCCTTATCCTTCCATTCAATAGACGCTCAGCCTTGCTGCTCACTGAGACTCGGCCTCTGGAGTGGCAGTTTGAGTGCCTCCCCACTGACCCTCTGACTTCACCAGCTGTCTTTTGACTCTCTACATTTGAGCGAGTAAAAATGCTGACCAGGCCAGAGGTTGGTGAAGGTGGGGAGGAACCGGCACTCTCATACGCTGCTGTAGGGAATGGGAAGCGGCACAACCTCTTTGCAAAACAAGTGGGCAGCTTCTGGAAGAGTGAAACATGCACCTGTATCATGATCCAGTCAGTCGTTCTGCTCCTAAGTGTTTACCCAAGAGAGAGGAAGCCATCTGTGCAAACAAAGGCTTGTACACAGGTGTTCATAGCAGCTTTATTATGTTGCCAACTGGTCATGGAGTCCCCAGGATGCCCTAGGGCCTGCTAAATGTCTTTCCCATAGTTTCCACGAGATGTCCTAGAAAACCCCTCTCCTTAGGCTGCACTCTGCATTGAATTCCTGAGAAAAATCCTGCATCCGGCTGCTTCTCTCCATTTCTATCTTGGACCCTGACTCTAGTCCAAGCCACTGGCATCTCGCAAAGACAATGACCACAGCCTCCTCCTCTTGGGTCTTCATGCCCTTTCATCTTTCCTTCTCTCCATTCCTTTCTCCACACAGTGGCCAGAGGAGGCTCTTTAAAAACAGATCCAATCCAGCTCTTGCTTCCAATATACTTAACATAAAATCCAATTGCTTCCCAATAGACTTAACATAAAGTCCGAAGTCCTTACCATGAACCTCAAGGCGCCGAGTAATTTGACCACTGGCTCCTTGGCTCCTTCCACTCTTTCCTTGACCACTGGTTGCAGCCACACTTGTCTCCTTACTGTTTCTCAAATATGCCAGACTCTCTTCCTTAATGAAACCATGTGCCTGCCATTCTTGTTCTTTCTAAAATGGTTCCTTCAGGATTTGCATGTGGCTTCTTAATGGTCTCTGCTTAGCTGTCACCTCCCCAGAGGGGTGATCTTTGGACACCCCCATAAAATCACCTTCCACCCACCCCTGTTTCTCTGCCTTAATTTTCTTCATAGCATTTATTACTAACTATAGTTATTCCATTACTTTTCTATTGCTGTGTAAAATAGTACCACTAACTTAGTGGCTTAAAAGAACACACATTTATTGTCTCATAGCGTCGGTGAGTCATGAGTCTGGGCATCACTTAGCTGGGTCCTCTGCTTAGAGTCTAAAGGGCTACAGTCCAGGTCTTGGCTGGGATGTACTCTTACCTGGTGGCTCGACTGGGTAAGGATCCAATTCCAAGCTCACCAGGGTATTGAAATAATCCATTTCCTTGTAGTCATTGGACTGAGGGCCCTGGCTTCTTGCTCAGTGTCAACTGGTGGCCACTCTCAGTTCCTAGATTCTTAGAGGCTGCTTGTGGTTGCCCAGTGTGGCTACTTACTTCATCAGTCCATCAAGGAGGGTCTTTAGAGAGAGCTGGCCAGCAAGATGGAGTCTTACTAAGGCCACAGAAATGACATTCCACCATGGCTGCCATATTGTATCATTAGAACCAAGTCATAGGTCCCACTCATACTAAGGTAGGGGGGCGGATGACACAAAGCTGTGAACACCAGGAGGCCTGAATTAGAGAGGGGGTAGCTTAGAGTCTGTCCATCACAATTATATTCTATATTTCTTTATTGGCTGATTTATCTAGTGCCTCCCTTCCTAGACTGTAACCTCCAAGGATATGGAACTTTATTCGGTCTTATTTGTGACTATAGCCCCAGCACTGGGGGCAGTCACGGGCACACAGTAGGTGCTTAAAATATATTTCTTGAACAAATAAAGGAAACTTATTTTAACTGAGCTAGTTGAGTGAAGTTTTGTTCCTTTAAATGAACAAAGTGCCATGTGGAAACATTGCTTTGAGGTATAAAATGAAACATCAGTGAACGTGGTTTGTGAACTCTAGAACATTCCGTAAGGGCTAAGCACTATTTGTACTATGGTCTTAA
>RCUC01148401.1:0-30995 GCA_003697995.1 Taxidea taxus jeffersonii | reverse complement strand
GCCCGGGGGTACGTGTGCCCAGCGCACTACTGACCGGAACCCCTGGGCCTCTGGTCCCCAGGCTGCGAGGGCACAGCTGTGGGGATGCACTCATGCTCCCCCCTCCGCAGTCCCAGCGGGAAGCTGAGGGGCTCCTCCTGGGGTTCCTTCCTTCCTTCCCCTAAACGAGATGATTTGCGGCGTTATAAAATCAAAGCACCCAAACCATAATTCCTACTCTCAAACAGATCAAAAAGAATCCTGAACTGAGATTCTTCAATGACTGTGTTCCAGTCAGACCTGGCTTCCATTAGGTTTCGGAGCGCTGGCCCCCTGGGTCTCTGTAATGTGATGTAATGCGTTTCTGGGCGCTTTGATCGGCAGCCAGACATTGGCTCGTGGCCCGCCCTCGCCCTCCGCTTGCATCTCCCGTTTCCTCTTGCAGGTTTCGGGTACCTGACGAAGCAGCTGATGGGCTTGGCGGGCGGCCGGATCGTTCTGGCGCTGGAGGGGGGGCACGACCTCACGGCCATCTGTGACGCCTCGGAAGCATGTGTTTCTGCTTTGCTGGGCAACGAGGTAGGACGGCCAAGGGGCCCAGGGCTGCTCTGTGCACGGGCTCCGGGTTCACACTCGCCCCATGGTGGGACCATTACCCGTTCGACAAGGCCCTCTGGTCAGCAGGGAGGAAAGCAAGCGAGAGGACTGTCGAGAACCCTTTCCTCTGTAAAGGTGGCTCAGGGCCCTGTACTTTAAAGATGCTCAGCTTTGCATGTGGGTTGAGAGTATTTTAATCTCCTCCCTTCCTTCCATGTCGATGGTTCGTTCTTGGAGGGGTTCTCAGGTAAGTTCTGGAGGCGGTGTCACAGGCTGGGGCATGGAGCCCCGTCTCCCTACTCTGAGCCCATAGGTGATGCCCGAGCCGGGGGCCCCGTGCTGTGTCCCCACTGAGGCCATGGGACAAAGTCTGGGAGACACTGGCTTGCACAGCTAAGCTCAGAGGGTCCAGACAGGGGAGTGAAGGGTTCAAGGGAGAGAGTCCTTGGGAGCCTCACGTTCTGGAATGACACTGGGCCAGGGCCCCTCCCTCCTGGCTGGCTGGTGCTCCCCATGGGGAGAGCTGCCCGGCTGGAGGTGGAGTGCACATCGGGAGGGGAGGTGCCGCCCTCCCCGGGATGTTCTGCAGCTCCCTGAGCTCCTGAAGTTTGTGATGTGAAACCTACCTGCATCTTCCACTTTGTGCTCTTCCTGATTTCTCAGTCCATCCACAGGCTTTTGGAGATGGGGTCCTGCACCTGCCTCCTGCATCCCTGGAAGGAGCATGAGGCGGGTCCCTGCCCGTCACAACACCACGCACTCTGGTTGCTTGCTGCAGCTCTAGCACTTGGGTCCCAGAAGGAAGTCAGCTGTGGCTCTGGGGAGGGCGGGCAGGGTGTCTGGGTCCCCGGCCTGGCCAACAGCAGGGAAGTGCTGGGGGCCACGCTGGGGAGCGCCTGGAGGCGGCCCACAAGCTCTGTTCTCATGCCGTGCCTGGGACTCACAGCCCCTTCCTCAGGAGATGAGACGGGCGTGTGTGGGTCTGCGGTGTGTGAGGACACCATCCAGGAGAGCAGGTTCCCTGGGTGTCCATTGGGGCTGCCATGGCCCCTGTGCCAGTCACCCTCCTGCTGGTCACCACCAAGATTCAGGGGCGCCTGGGCAATGGGGCCCTGGAATGAGGCTGGAGGACACACAGCTCAGGACAAGCCACGCCAGCCACACAGCACTGACCCCACATGGCATGGGCGGTGCTGGGACACCCGGGCCGCTTGTGGGGAGTCCCGTCCAGAGAAGGCTGAGAGAGCAGAGTGGCCTGGAGGGCGGGTGCCAGGGAGGCCGAGGTGGAGACTACCCCGTGTCCCAGGCGCCAGTCGAGGAGGCCCTGGTGAGGAGGGCGCCCCTTCCACTACACTGACCCCTGTTGAGAGATGCCAAGGCCAGACGGCCCTAAAGCCCCGGGAGAGGGTGACGTGAGGAACACCAGCCACTTCCCCTGAGCAGGGCTGCCCTGCCTGCCCTAGGAAGGCCCCCCACTGAGGCTCCCCCTTAGGCGCCGTAGGCATGTCAGTGGGGCCCCGTCCCTGTTGTGTCCCAGCCTGGAAGCTTGAGCTCCAGCTGCAGTTCCTGCAGGAGGGACATCTCCGAGAGCAGGTTCAGGCTCACCTTGACACAGCCCTCCTAGACCCCCATCGGGGACATACAGCAGACGGCGGTGCCCACAAGGCCTTTGAGGAGGGCTCTGATGGGACATGCAAAGCAGGGTTCAAGCAGGCTCTCCAAGGCCCATATCCAGTTTGACTGCCTCCAGCAAGAAGGGGCGCAGTGAGGACATGTAGACAGGTCTCCAGTGATGGGACGCAGGGCTCTGTCCTCAAGCCATTAGCAGTCAGTGTTGTTCCCTTTGACTTGGGTGAGCCACAGAAGGCCTGCTGCAGACACAATAGAAAGAGGTGCGTGGCCTGTGCCCCTCCAGGCTCAGGGGGGACCAAGCTGACCACGTGGCGTTTGGAGGCAGGTGTGAGGTCTGGACCCAGATCCTGGCGTCAGCCATATGAGCGCAGGATCACGGATGAGCATGGCCTGACTTGGGGTCCAACCCTTGGGAAGCTCTCTGCATGTCCTCTGTGTGAGCTGGCCTCACAGGAGTGGAAGGCCAGGTGTCCCTGGGGAGTGTGGCACCAGGGAGGAAGGCCACAGTGTCTCGCTCTTGGGTCCACCCACCCAGATGGCAGGGACCGAGTGGGCACAGTCTCTGGGCAGCAGCCGAGGAGGAAACCCTTCCTGTGTGGGAACCCTTCCTGTGTGCTCTGAGGTGGCAGCCCTCGGGCGCTGAGCTCAGGGGCTAGAGGAGGAGAGTCGAGATCCTCAGCACCAAAGCTGAGTAGGCCCGGCAGCCAGAGTCCCCGGGACCGGCTCCCCACGAGGAATGGCTTTGCGTCTACATGCCCTGTGGGCTCTGGAGCTCGTGCTCCCTGGCCACCATTGGGGCAGGACGTGGCCAGCTTGAGGCTGTGGGTGGTGGGCTTCAGGTGGCTCTGTTGTCTCCTCTCAGCCTTCTGTCACGCATGCTGTTTACTTTAAGCTCAGTCACCGGGAGACCCCAGAGCCCTCTGACATGTCTCCTTCCTGGTCAGGTGGTTAGCAATGCACTCGACTCTTCTAGAATAAAATACTAGCCTGCATTTTAGACTTCCCATGTCTCGCTCACTCTGTCTTTACATAAAGCTGTCTTCTCCCCGCTTTTTTGTTAGTTTAAAGACAATTGAGTAATATATCCAAACCCTCCGGAAGCTTTTTGGTTCTCCTAGCTAGTTATTTTCAAATAACAATAAAGAACTTGGTTTTCAGCTCCTGCCTGTTCTTGCTTCCTGGGTGTTTACTCTCCAATAAGAAAACCTTTTCCTTAAGCACATCAAAGAGCAGGAAGCACTGATTTTACCAAGGTCTCTTAAAAATCTTTCTAATGAAAGAAAGTTGGTCAGAGCCCCACTCCCCTATGCGCAGCCTCAGTGAGGGCTGGAACAGAGCCTGGTCTGCTGGGGGGCGGGGGGTGCATCAGAAGGTCACCTTCTCCTGAGAGCCCATCTGTGTGACTGTTTCAGCTTTAAGTTGTTGGCAACTGTCAGGGATGGTTGGCGATGAAAACTTGTTTCAGTGTGTCGCACAGGTGTGTAGGGACTCAGTAGTGTGGATGGAAGTGCAGGGAGCCCCGTGGGTGGGTGCAGGGGCTAGTCTGGCTCATAACAGTGAGGGACCCAGGGCAGGTATCCCCCTCCAAGCAGGGGTTATGTGGGCCCCTTCCTGTGGATCACGTGGCATTTCAAAGCCAAGTGCCCCCTTTCAGCCCAAGTCTGGGATCAGTGGAGACTGGGGGGGTATCAGGTGAGACCAGTGTCCAGGAAGGCATCATCAGGGAATTTGGCCCCTTTGTTACATCTTTACCCTGTGACAGGTCCCAGTTGTCTCTTCGCAAGAGACAGGGACACAGAGACAGACGCAGTGGTGGGGACAGAAACAGGGGCAGAGACACTGAACTACTCAACCGCATGGCCAGGGGTCTGTGCCCTCATACCGGCACTCACTGCTCCCAGCCAGGCTCGGCTCAGCCAGCGGCAACCAGGTTGGTGGCATGCAGATGCTGGTCAGGGGACGCAGGGTCCCCATCACGTGCCCCTGGCTTAGGGTGCTGAGTCACCTGCTGGTTCCTAAGGTGGGCTCTCGCCGCATGCCGGAGGTCGGAGGAGCCTATGCACAGAGCGGCCTCCTTGCCCCACCCTCACAGTCACAGTGGGATGGAGAACATATGGTGACATGCTGACCCTCCCTGGCCCCCTTTCTAGAACAAAGATGAAGGGTCCCTGTGGTTGCAGGCCGCCTGGTTTGGCTCCCAGGACGGCAGGCAAGCAGAGTCCTGGCAGAAGAATCCCATGTCCATGGGGCTCACCTTCTGTGGGTGCTTTTCCTGATCTCTCATCCTCTTCTGAGAGGATGTCACAGCGATGAGGACACAGCAAGACAGATGATCCAGGGGTGAGGGAGACCAGGCAGGCTGCCCAAGGTCAGTGCAAGGACCCGGGAGAGGTTCTCCCTATGGCTGGAGAGAACCTGGTAGGGCTATTTCTCCAGCTGCTGTGGGAGTAAGCAACCTACAGTTCTTAGGAAACACTCGGCCAGGTCAGGAGCAAAGGGACCCTCCAGCCTGTTGTTGAAGGTCTGCTCTGCTGACAGCTGCTTCCCCGGGAGCCACCGCCCCACACAGCAGCCACTCAAGTGCCTGGAGGTCCCCTCTGGAGGCAGAGCACCATGACTGCAGCTGAGGGCACAGAGCCCCCTGTGGTGTGATCCATGGTGCCTATGCCCCTGGAAGGAGGATGAGAACTGAGCTCTGTCCCTGGGGAGCAGCGTTGCTGAGGCCAAGAAGACTGTGGGGCTTTCCTTGAGAAAAGGGCAAGCGCCCGCTGGGCCAACGGCACTTGAGGAGCAGAGAGGCTGGAGCCCGCGAGCAAGTGCACTGCTGTGGGGAGGCTGGCCAGGGCCTGGCGGGCACAGGTGTGCGTGCAGTGGGTGTAGGGTCACACAGCTGCACGTCGTCCTCCTGTGACGTCTTCTGTGTCTCCTGGAAAGAAGGAGGGGCAGGCATATGTGCTGGCTGACCGATGTGGGCCAGGGACCTGGCTGTATGGCTGCCCCGGGGCTCTGGACGCCCGGTGCTGGCTGGAGAAAGGCCCCCAGTGGGGACAGGACAGGTGCACCCAAAGACAGGGGTCTGGCACCACCATCACTGACATTTTCCAGCCGGCGCAGGTGCTCCCAACCGCGTAGTTTTACGTATTGTGGAAAGCCTGAGCGTGGACCTGAGTTCTGCCAACCTATTTTAATAACCCACATGTCAGGGTGCTTTCACCTGTCGATCCCCCACATGAATTGTGAGCAGTTTGAAACTATGGAGCAGGAAAAAGATTTCCATACCTAAAAAGACAGTGGGACCCCTGAGCAGATGTTACAGACCAGACATGATCTGCACGGGACAGTCTTCTCATTCTCAAACTTGGATAGTCTCTGAGTTCTCCTGCCCATTCTGGCTGAGGCCAGCTTTTTAAAGACTGAACTAGAGGGACGCCTGGGTGGCTCAGTTGGTTAAGCAGCTGCCTTCGGCTCAGGTCATGATCCCAGCGTCCTGGGATCGAGTCCCACATCGGGCTCCTTGCTCAGCAGGGAGCCTGCTTCTCCCTCTGCCTCTGCCTGTGCTCGCTCTCTCTCTCTCTCTCTCTCTAACAAATAAATAAATAACATCTTCAAAAAAAAATTTTTTTTAAATAAAAAAAAAATGACTGAACTCGATAAGCCTCGTTTCCCTTGTGGTTCTGAAGTCTACAGACTCAGATCGGGGTGAACGCGGCATGGGGTCTTCTGTCTGTCACCCTCAGGACAGGACTGTGTCTACAGCTGGCCTGCTTGTTCCCCCTGATGAGCCATCTCCCAAAGGAGGGCCAGGGCACAAGCTCAGTGCTTTGGCATTAAGTGACCTACTTCTCCAGCTGAGCCCCCTTCCAGATCACAAGGACCTCCATCTCCCATTTCTCTGTTCCCCACGCCTATACCCCACTCGGCCCTGCCTACAGGAGAGTCCCAGCTGCCCTCCAAGGATGGACCAGACCACTCCCCCTGCCTGGCCACAGCAGGCTGTGCTCCCCAGCGAGCCATCGCGGCCTGCCCACCCATACCTCGTGTCCCAGGACCCTGCTCTGTACTTTCCCATGGCGTTTAGCACCTTCGGACGTTCTTTACTCACCCAGGAAGGTTTTAGCTTATTGGTGGTCCCTCCCCAGGCAGGAGATGACGGGTTGATGGGTGTCTGCTTTGTTCACTGACGAACCCCAACTATGTAGGACAGGGATTTGTGCTTTATGGGCTTCCCTGAAAATATATATTAAATGAGAGAATAGAATCCCAGCTAGTAAGGAGGTAATATTTTGAGCCATAAAGTTTCTCCCCTTTCCTGGTCCTTTTTTCTTGAGTCAAGCCCTAAAGCAGCCCATGTCACCTCTCTGGCCCTGGAACAGAGCCCAGCACTGGTTGCTGCAAGATTGTGGGCCAAGCTGACCAGCCACCAGCGTGGGGGGCGCTTCCCAGGGCTCCTCCTCTCAGTCGTGTCACAACCTCGAGCGGGCCCCTTCCGCTTTCCTCCTGAGACCCTGAAGGCCACGTGCGCTCTCTTCCTAGGGGCTGTCCCCTCGGACTTCTGTGCATGCTGCCCTGGGAGGATACTTTGCTCCTAGGTTTGTCGTGCTCTTTTCCCTGGGTGACATGTACCTGCATGACAGGAAGAACACAGAAGGTCCCCAGTATGGGGTGAGGACCCTTCTTCCCTGTTTGCTCCTCATGCAAGTGCACAGTGAGGCCTCTGGCTCGAGCAGCCACTGCTAGGTGCCAGGGACAGAAGGAGCAAGCCCCCGTTACCTGCGCCGATGGTGGGACAAGTTGATCCCCTGGAATGGCTCAAGACGGGGGAGGTGATGGTGGCAGAGGGTGTTGGGGGGAAGGTGACACAAGACCGCGGAAGGCCCACCGCCCCTGGAGTATGGGTCCCACAGGGAGACCAACCATGGGGAACCCCCACCCCGGGATGAGGCAGACAGCTGACCCAGGTGTTACTTTCTTGCTCTAACGCACCCCTGTGCTTCAGAGTGATAATCTGTGGGATGAGTTACGTTTCTAAAACCCTCTTTGTGCTTGAAGGTGGTGACACGGAACTTCTGACAAAAACTGGCATAGAGTGGGACAGATGGGACCCCACAGGCTCTGATGACCTGGACCTGGTGGGCAGAGCTTCATGCCTGGGAAATGGCTGGACTCAGCAGAGGACCTGGCTGAGCAGGCCGCTCTTGGGGAGGCCACTGTCTCCACAAGGAGTCCCAGCTGCCAGGGGCAACAGAGCCGTTTTCTCGGCCCAGGACCCAGCGGGCTGTTGTAGGCTGGCGGCCAGGGTGAGCTCCCAGCACCGGGCCTTGGCGACACATGGTGGTGTGATGTTTGAGCTCTGTCGGTTAAGGGGTAACCAGCACCCGGGGCGGGCTGGATCATTCTCTCATCACTCCTGGTATCCGGCATCTTCCCAGGTGCCTGCTGGCAGCTTAGACTTTCTCTTCTAGTGAAGTTCATGGCTTTGGTCCATTTTTCTGATAGACTATATTTTTCCTATTTATTCTTAGAGGGGGAAATTGGATGGATGGGTGGGTAGATGAAAGGCAGGAT
The DNA here is from genome assembly GCA_003697995.1 of Taxidea taxus jeffersonii. Classification (NCBI taxonomy): domain Eukaryota; kingdom Metazoa; phylum Chordata; class Mammalia; order Carnivora; family Mustelidae; genus Taxidea; species Taxidea taxus. The sequence continues at coordinate 23,222 of RCUC01148401.1, read as the reverse complement.
GGGCAGATGTGTGGGTGGATGGATGGGTAGACTGATGGATGGATGGGCAGATGGACAGGTGACTGGATGGGTGGATGGACAGGCGGATGGATGGATGGGTGGGTAGGCAGACGGACTGATGAATAGTTAGGCATCTCCTGTTTTCCTGACCTCTGGAGGAGTGACCGCAAGAGCAGAGTAATCTCTTCCTTAACTGGGAGAGCTCTCCTGGGCCGTGGGTCTCCTTTAGGTGAAAATCTGAAGTGACTCACTAAGCCGATTTCTGTCCGTCCGTGGATGCCGCGCTGCAGCAGAGATTTGTCCCCTCAGCTGGTTTTCCCATGCCCCCGTGCTGTGGCCCCTTCCCCTGCTGGAGTGCATTGGTGTCCCGGGGGCTCTCCTGGAACTTGTCCAGTTGAGCTGTTTCTAAGAATCCACATTCAGCTACAATGTCCTTCCTTTTCCAAAATTTGTTTCTGCCCTTTTTCTGTGTATTTACCTCTCCTCAGGACTTTTCTCTTCTCTGCCCCCCCCCCCCCCCAAAACTGAGCACCTGCTCCTCCTGATGGCCGCATTTAGGGCTTAGGACTGGCTGCGCCTCCCACGCTGATATGCGGCATTTTCCTTGCTTCTCATTTCCAAGCATTTCCTGATTTCTGGTGACCCATGATCAGTGGGTTTCATTTCCAGCCTCAAGGTCTCAAGTTCTCACTTGTGCCCCATTTCTAATGGATGGCGCAGTGCTGAGAGCGGGTGTGGTTGCCTTGGTGTAGACGAGCGTGATTCGCCTGTGCGAATGTCCGCGTGGGTTGGAGGAGCGCACCTCCTCCTCCTCATTCACACTCCTCCATCCCTCAGCCAGGCTGGCCCGTGGTACCCTCACATGTGGTTTTCTCTGCTGATTTCTGTCTGCTATCTGTAAGGAACACGTGCCACTTTCCCCTCCCATGGCGCGTCTGGCCATGTCCACCGGCTCCGCCAATGTTCACTTCCCGTGTGTTAAACAGTTTTATCAAATGTTAAACAGTTTTACCAAACTTTAAGTCATCACATCCTTTTGATGAATTGACGTTTTTGTCACCATGTAGAGCTGTCCTTTACGTCCAGCTATGGGTTTCCACTTCTGCACGTCATGTGGGAAGCCCGCTGAGTCCTGCCGCCTCCTTCCTCTTGCAGACGCCACCTTCGTGGGCCATGCCAGGCTGGGTCTTAACCACAGCTTTGCTCACCAATCCACAGGTGGCCCGCTAAGTGGAGACTCTGGACCTTACAGTGGGGCTGGTAGTGGCTTGTTTTTTGTGGCTTTGCTTTTTTCAGACTCATTTCTACATCTCACTCTGTGCTGTGTTGGTCCCTTTTCTGCCTTCTCCCCATGTGACTTAGAGTCCCCCACATTCCATCCGCTCCCCCCCCCGGGGGGAAGATACACAGCTGCTTTGCTGTTTCCCAGGGGTGGTTCTTCCAGGTGGTAACATGTGCCCATGGTGCAGTCAGTGGCCTCTTCCCTCCCGACACCACCTGGACCCATGAGTGGCTACAGACCAGACACAGCACGCCCCCTCAGGACATGCCTTCACCAAAATGTTACCTGCTTGCCGGAGACTGACCTGCGCCGGCCGGTGTCCTGTGTGTTCAGCTGGGCAGCCCCAGCCCCGGCCCCTCCCACGCTGTGCGTGCAGCCCCTGACTAGCCTCTCCCCCTCCTTCCTTCCTTCCCCCACTCCTTTCTTCCTTCCTTTCTTCCCTCCTTCCTATTTGCTGACTTGACACCATTACTGTTTTACGTGGTCCCTGCATCTGTGGCCTTTCCTGCATTCCTGCCACGTTCTTTGTCCATCATTCCTCCCTGCATCTCAGACCGCCACCCAGGATCACTGTGCCTCCAGCACACCCCGTACGTTCCTAGGAGAGGGACACCAGTGTCAGGCTCCCCTATCTGGTTGTCTTTATTCAAGTGGTGATTTTACTCTCATTCTTCTTATTTTTTTTTTCTTAAGTAGGCTCCATACCCAGCGCAGAGCCCAACATGGGGCTTGAACTCACGACCCTGAGATCATGACCTGAGTTGAGATCAAGGGTCAGACACCTAACAGTCTGAGCCACCTGGGTGCCCCCTACCCTTGTTCTTGACCGATAGGGCCCACAGTTGCAGTCGATGGTCATATTTTCTCTGGATGCCTTGAGGCGGCCGCACACTGTTTTATTCTGTGGCGCGGGAGCTGGTGGCTAGTGAGCTGTGTCCCTCTGCCAGACCGTCTGCTCTCTGCTCGTCTCCAGAGCTCCGCAGCCTCACTTCGATGCCCCTACGGCATGGGAGTCTCCTGTGATGCCTCCTGCTCGGGTCTGTCCCCCATCCACTGGGACACGGAGACCCTACCCCTCTGCCTGCTCCCTGTGTCCCTGGTGCATCCAGAGTCCTTTCTTTGGCCATTGCTTCCAGGTTAGCAACGTTCTCCTCAGCTGATAGGCATTTCCAGTTTCTGCTGTTGTGTCTTCTTTTTTACAAGTTCTGTTTGGCTCTCTTTCAGATCTTCCAGTAGGAAGATCTTAATAATGTAGGATTACTGAACGGATTTCAGTAATCCTACATTAATCTCTTATTTTTAATACATATTAAATATACTTTATAGTTTAAAACTGATCAATCCAATAGCCACAGTCTTTGAGGTTCTAAATCTGAGTTTTTTCACTAGACTTTTAACTCTGGGTAGCTTTAGACCTAGAGGAACACGGCAGAGCTGTCACCAAGCTCCCAGAGGCCCTCGAACAGTTTTCTCTTGGTGCTGCCTGGCCTCGGTGGAGCCTTTGTTCCAGTGTGGGAGCCAGCCCTGACCCAACACTGCTAAGCCAAACTATGCCCAGATTTCGCTCTTCTTCCCACGACTGCCCTCACTGCATCAGGGTCCCCATCCAGGACCCCACTGCGCGTCTAGCCGTTCGTGTCCTTATTCCCCTCCGGGCTGTGGTGGCCTCCCAGGCTTCCCTTGGTTGTCATTTTTGAAATAGTGACTATTTCCAGCGAAGAATGCTGGTCAGGTTCTCTGTGGACTGTCCTTCAGTGTCTGTCTGTCTCGTTTTCCAAGGTGCTTAGCCGCACCTCTTAGAGCGGGCGTGGGGACCTGGATTATGTGCAGTTCTGCGAGAACCGTGTGTGTCTCCTCCCTGTTAGGTATCCAGCCCCTGCTGTTTGTCAGCGCAACTCCTGGACGTTTCACACTCTGATTTACGGCCCAGAACCGTGCTGTGGTCTCTTCCCCGCCCGGCCCCCTATGTGTCTCTTTAGCCCACCTGTCACTGTCCCAAGCGCTCCCTCCATCCCTGATACTGAGGGACACACCAGGCTCTTCCTAAATTCCCCTGTCCCAGCCTCAGGAAGACCAAGCCTGGTTCCTTTACTGGAGGGTGGTGGTGGAGACCTTGCTGGTTTCTCCTGAGCCCAGACCATGCTGGCGGACATCCGTGCTTGTTGGATGATGGAACGTTCTGGGTGTGGAACTGAAGTGGGAACACCAGTCAGCAGCCTTGCAAGGGAGCCACAGTTGCTCTGTGGGCTCCGGCTCCTCCACTTACGGCATGTGAGCCAGGGAGACTGTGTCTGGCCCTTCCCTTCTCTGCAGAGCACAGGCCAAGAGCTCCCTACCAGGTGTCTCTGTGGGCACGCTTATCCCTGGGGGGGCTGTGGTCACTCCCTCGCAGGCCTGCACGGCTCCTGGCCTGTCCCAGGATGTGTGATGGCCTCAGGGAGGCTCCAGCTTCCTTCTGGAACCCAGCACATCTCCCTCAGTGTTGTAGGCTTGTCTGATTAAAGTTTTTAAAATTATTTTTGTGTTTTCATGATGTGTTTCACCAAGCAAGCTTAGTGGTCCTGTTGAGGATGCCAAGGCATGCCTTGTGGGCCTCTGGTTGGCTTGTGCTTCCTTACTGTCCTCTGTGGTCTACACTGGAGGGAACACTGGGAGTATAGGTTCCCCTCAGAGAGACTCCACTCACTGTCTTCTTCCTTTCATCTTTTCCCCATTTGGGGGAAGAAAACCGTCAATGGGATGTTCAGTGTTTCCTATTGTAAGACTACAAATGTGAAAGTGGTATTTCCAGAAAGTGGTCATTATTTCCTCCTCCTGCACGGTGGTGTAGGTGGTGTCTCCCGTAGGTCCCAGGCAGACGGCCTTCTGCGCCAGCCAGCTCCTGGACACGGTATCTGCTTGCATGAGCGCTCATGAATATGCCTGACAGTCCCTGAAAACAATATCTCAAAGAAAAGAAATCAACTTATGTTTCAAAAAAAAATTATAGTAAATAGCAAAGTCACATTTAGCTTTTTTTCTTCTCTGTCCACAAATACACTTGAGAAGCTGACTTTAAGTGTCCCATCCCGGTACACACGGGGATTGTACGGACCGCCTTTCCATTATCTGTGTATTTATACATTTTTTCCTAGCTTGATCCTCTCCCAGAGAAGGTCTTACAGCAGAGACCCAACGCTAATGCGGTCCGGTCCATGGAGAAAGTCATTGAAATCCACAGTGAGTTTCCTGGGCCGCTGGGGGGCGTGGGATGACCCAGGTCACAGAGACTGTCATGTAGGTGGGTCTGCCCTGTGCCCTCGCCAGCCTCTCTGCTCAGAAGGCCCAGATCCAAGACAACAGTGAGCAGCGGGCTCCGGTCTGGGCCCCCTGTCCATGCCCCTCATACTGCCCCCGCCGACCCCTACCCCATCCAAGGTGCCCCTGCCGCAGGGAGGACTGGGCTGTGCCGGCTGCCTCTCCCAGGTGCCCAGTTTTTTGTGCGCTGCAAGCCAGGGGAGGCTCCGTAACGCTGCTTCTGCCCCCCAGGCCAGTACTGGCGCTCCCTGCCGCGCCTCTGCTCCACGGTGGGCCACTCTCTGGTAGAGGCCCAGAAGTGTGAGAACGAGGAAGCAGAGACCGTCACCGCCATGGCCTCGCTGTCCGTGGGTGTGAAGCCCGCCGAGAAGAGGTGAGCATCTCAGCCCCAACAGCGGGGTCGCCTTCCACCGACAGCCTGGCAAGGGATGGAGGGACAGAGGGCAGGGTTCCCAGCCGTAGATGCCACCGTCACGGCCACCTCTTTCCAGTGGGAAGGCCCATGGAAACCCTGGAGGAGCCTTCACTCCAGAACAGGGGTGGTGGGGAGACCCAGCAGGGCTATGGGGAGCAGGCGGCCCCACGGCTTCTTGGCCCTAACCCCGCGGGCTTTCTGTCTCTGTTGTGCCGGGCATCGCGGCAGACCCGACGAGGAGCCCATGGAAGAGGAGCCGCCCCTGTAGCCTCCCGTGGAGCTGCGGGCCTCTTGTTTGTCTGTCCCCGTCTGGAAGCTCCGCCGAGAAAGCTCCTGTTTCTGTGCGGCCTGCCCGCGCCCTCTGCCCAAGGCTGGAGCAGCGGCGGGAGGCCCCCGGGGGCTCCCCGGTGGGCGGCCCTGCTCGGCCCCGGGACCCCTGCGACGCCGGGCTCTCGGCTCCCCCGACGGAGGCCGCGGAGGAAGGAAGCCTGTGGCGGCTCGCGGCAGAGCTGCCCACTTCGTGGCCGTGAGGGAAGGAAAATGAAAATCAAAGATCTAATAATACAAAACAGACTCGATGAAAACTGGTGCTTACCGTTGATTATTACCCACAATTCCACAGTCTCTGTGTAAACCACTCAACGCATCCTGTAGCTTCTTTTTTTGTTCGAGGGAACGTTTTCTCGGGCTCCGGCCGCGTCCGGGAGCCCCAGCGGCGCGCAGGGGGGTCTGCGACGGCGGTGGTGGGGGGGCGGGGAACGGGCAGACAAGTGTGCCACGCCGGACACACGCAGACGCGGGAGCCTGCGGGAACCGGCTCCGGTATCCCCGAGCCGTCGGAAGATGCGAGTTTGTGCCTTTTTTTTATTGCTCTGATGGATTTTTGTGGCTGGGTTTTCTGATGTCTGAGGAACAATGCCTTAAGAAAAAATAAACAGCAGGAATTGGGGGGACAGTTTCCTGTGGCTGCGTGCTGGCCCGGGGCGGGGATGGGGGGCTTCAGGGCCGCCGGCCTGCAGTCCCAGTTTGCTTTATTGCTGTTTAAGAGAAAGGGAGGTCGTTCCAGCAAAGTGGCAAATACTGTTGGGGGTTTTGAAGTCCAACAAATTTTAAATGAATCCAAAGTGTTCTCTTCTCGTACATCATATAACAAACAATTGAGCATCTCCATTTGGTTGTGAAGCATGTCCTAGGCACACTTCCAGTGTTATGATCGGAATGCTTTTTATGAAAAGCAAGTAGCATGAAGTATTGCTTAAATTTTAGGTATAAATAAATATATATATGTATAATATATATTCCAATGTATTCCAAGCTAAGAAACTTGATTCTTATGAAATCTTGATAAAATATTTATAATGCATTTATAGAAAAAAGTATATATATATAATAAATGCAGATCATAAAGGTCCCTGGCGAATGAATGACTTGTGAATTAGACATCAAGGTGCTTATGGAAAGGGATCTCGTTTGAAACTCACGTATTTTTGAACCCCAGACTGGACAGCTTTCAGATCGCCAACACGTTCGCCACTGGGCAACTAGCCGGCCGGTGTGTGCTCTCCTTCCACTCTCTTCGGACAGGACCCCTCCCGCTCCGAGCCTCTGTGCACATATGTACCTAATGAGTTTTTATAGCAAAGAATATAAATTTGCTGTTGATTTTTGTATGAATTTTTCACAAAGAGATCCTGAATAAGCATTGTTTTGTGAATTTTACATTTTTTCTCACCATTTAACAGTTTCCTGAATGGTAACAATGTCTAAACTTACTTTCTTTCTTTCTAAATCCTTGCTTGTACATTTTTTTTTTACTTTTTAAAGGTTTTATTTTTTCTTTTTATTATTTTCACCTTTGTTTATTTTTGTACAGTAAGCAGTGTTGTGCAGCAGCCGTTTTCAGAAAGCGAGCTCAAGGGAGTCAGGGGACGTGCGGTCTCCACGGTGACGCTGGTGGGGCATCCATCCCGGCTCTGTCACTGCGGCTGCATCCAGACCAGGGGCTCCTCTTCCCTCCACATTGGTCATATCACCAGGGGTGCTGTGTCCTCCCCTCCACCGTGCTGTGGACAGGGTCGCTCGCCAGACACCACGGGCCGTCAGCACTCGTGAAACTCCTGTTTCAACTTCTCTGACCGCGTTGTCAGGACAGCATTTTGAATTCAGTTTTCCAAAGACCTTTTCAAGCATGTCAGCAATGCATGGGGCCCGCGCGAGGCCCACACCTGTGAGGGGTTGTCGCCGCCGCAGCCGCATGGCCAGGGTCCTGGCTGGAAGCAGCAGGCCCTGAGTTTTGGAGCCTGTGGCTGCGGGGAGTCGAGGGGCCCCTGCTGCCTGGCGAGCCTGCGGGGACAGCACGGAGTCCCGATCGGGACCGCCGCCTCTCTCCGCGCTTTCTCTCATTGACAGTAACTAACCGTCACTTTTTACTGGTAACTTAGTTTCCAGCACTTGAAGCCGCCAGTTTCATTCCAAAGCATGTTCCGAGTTCGGGCACGGCACTCCCGTGGGAGGGAACCCCAAGCCACGTTTCTGAGTCTGGTTACGTTCACAGGGTAGCTTCTGAAGGAGACACTGATGCAGCCAGACTTCTGACCAAATGAGTCCAAATTCTTGGGTTGGCTTGGTCATTGGGATACTGGTGGTCAGACCCAGACAGCGGTCCCAGAGCAGGACCGAAGGGTCTGGGGACCCCATGTGGCTTTCTCCTCCCGTGGGCCTAGTTCGCCTTCGATGCCCACCCTGGCCGGAGGCCCTGGTGTCTGGGAGCCAACTCGGCCAGCTCCACACGGCCCACGGGACCCCTGCCACCTGCTGGCCGTGACTTTTGGGGAGAAAGAGGTGATCTCACACTTTTTACGGGTGGCGGGGTGAGTCGGCTGTCCGTGGTGGGCTCATTCCCGGTCTCTGTCAGAGAGGCCTGGCCGGGGCGCCGGCTGCGTTTGCCACGGCACTCCAGCGCCACAGACGCGCTTCAAGCATTACCGTGTAGCCTTTTCTTTTCTTTGAAGACACACTCAGCCCTTCCCCACAGCGGCCAGACGGCGCAGGGCCTGCCCCAGTGTCTGCAGGACCCCACGTCGGGGAGGGCACCTCACCCCTCCCCTCTCCGGCCTTGCACCTTTAGCCTTTTTCTTCCTTTGCAAAGGCCTCGGGGCACCGGCCAGGGGTCAGCGAGTGAGCACTTTATGTCCCTTCGCGGGAAACCCCACAACGCTGCCGGGACGCGCGGCGCCCGCCCTTTTGGCTCGTGCCGCGCCAGACGTGCCCGAGCCCCACCAGCAGGCGGCCGCTAGCCCCTCGGCTCCCAAGGGCCACTTTGTCAGAGTGTTTCATTTTTTCTCCACTTCTTTTAAGAGTCTGTTTCCAGAGGAAGGACCGTCGGGCGTTGCTGGGACACAAACGCGGCACCCGCGGCGGAGTTCATGGGTTTTACTTTTTGATCAGAACATTCCTTCTTTACTGGTCACAGCCATGTGCTCATTCCATTCTTTTTGTAGACTTTTGGGCCCACATGTTTTACGGGCATTGATACATATATAAATATATATATAAACATATATGAATCTATTTTTTTAAGTTCCTACAGCTGGAGGTTGCATGGGCTGTATGACCGGCATGTCTTTATACTGAACACAGATTTTGCACGCCAAACTCGGCAGCTTTGGGGAGGAAGGAAAAAAAATGCCTTTTTTGTTCCCCTCTCACGACATTTGCAGATACAAAAGATGGAAATTTTTCTGTAAAACCACACGAAACCTTGAAGGAGAGTTGGGGCTGGTTGGGGGGGGGAACGTTTGCGTCTTATTGAACTTATTCTTAAGAAATTGTACTTTTTATTGTAAGAAAACTAAAAAGGACTACTTACACATTTGTCATATTAAGAAGAAAAGTTTATCTAGCACTTGTGACATACCAATAATAGAGTTTATTGTATTTATGTGGAAACAGTGTTGCAGGGAAACGACACAGAATTCAGAATGGACTGCCCGTCTCTCTTCAGCTGACCTGGAGGCATCTGTTCTCTGTTTTGTTTGCTCCCTTTGATCTTGCACAGGGCGCGGCCACCGGACCCCGACGGATGACCAGCCGGGCCGTGGCCCGAGAGCGCCCCTTTCCACGCAGCTGTATTGACTTCTCGTTACTTTCCGGGGACCCGTGACTAAGATCTCATTTCCAGCCGCGCGGCCGGGACCTGGGGGCACGCCTGGAGGAGGCCGCTCCTTCCCCACGCGGCTCGAGGCGCCCGGCGGGTGAAGGGTCTCCAAGTGGAAGAGGGAGAAGGCGGACAACTTGTGTTTGTTTGGGTTTCCGGTGTGTGTGCGCGCCCTCGTGGAGGCGCGGTTTCCCAGTTTATGAGACCTTCATCGAACATACAGAAGGGGGCTGACCCTGTTCACCCAAGAGCTTCTCACAGACGGGCCGCCATGCCGTGGCCCCCCGGGCGCCTGTGCGAGCTCCGCATGGGGTCCACCCCGCGGCCGGCCTCCTGTTTCTCCTGTAATGTAATCCGTTCTCTCGGATCGTCTGGACCTTCCAGCGGTTCTTTCTTTTGCTCAGTGGAGTTGGAGATTTTGTTCTCGGTTTTCTCATTCTCGTTTTGTTGTGTGTGGGCGGGGTTTTCCCGACGATGGTGTCCTTCTTGACGGCCGACTCCATTCCACTTGCCCCGGAGTCCAGCGTTTTGTACCTCATCAGACAGCTTGTTGCTCTTGTGGTGTAAATAAAACAGCATCTCTGGTTTATGCCGTGTGCTTGCATCCTTGCTGCCTCTCGCTGGGCCCGGGACCCCCCCATCACAGGAGGGCAATCGCTGGAACCCACGTGTGTGGCCCCTTGGGCCCAGAACCACTGTGCACCTGGCACTTTCTCCTTCCCCAGAATACTTGCAGCCAACCCCGAGGAGCGAGTCTGCAAACCCCCCTCCGCCTCCAGGCCCTCAGCAGCATGCTGCCACCCCCAAATGACTGCCTCTACCCCCAGTGAAGGCCACACCCCTTCCAGGCGCCCAGGTGTAAGGACGGGTCAGTGGGATGGGGGGTGGGGGGAGGCCAGCTGGGACCATTCTCTCCCCCCACCCCATGGGTCCCGGCCTGCTTCACAGCGAGCTTCTCCATCTGCCCCACCAGCCCCTTCATAAACCTGGTGCACAGCGATGTGGGGTCTTAGGTCACCAGCCTGCAAACTGGCACAGGAACCCCGCGCGGCTCAGCGGGAAGCCTCTGCCTCAGGGCCCTTTCCCAGGCGCCAGTCACGCTGTTGGCAGGGCTCCCATGGGGGACCCCCTTCCAAGCACAGTGCAGTGGGCAGGCCTCCCTCTCTCACCGCATGGGCCAGTCCTCAGGCTGCCTCGCCCCCAGCCCCCAGGGCAGGGGAGACAGGGAGAGCACACTCTGAACACAGCCTCGGGCCTTCGATTGCCTGCTGTTGGCAGGGAGACGCCATTTCTCTGAACCAGTCAGGAGGCCAGTGTGCAATCAGGGAGCCAGGTGGCCATGGGCAACCATACTGGGCGAAACCCACGCCTGGCCTGGCCAGGCTTAGTGGGGTTTTTGCAGATCGTAGCAGCTTCACCTTCAGAATGTCCCTGTAGTTCCCTCACCTCTCCCAGGCCTGGTCCCCCTGCTCCCTGCTCCCCCTACCCCTGGGTCTCTGCAGCACGGGAGCTGGAGCTGGACATGGGCCAGCACCCCGGCCAGGGTCAGGCTTCTCCTGCTGGAACTGAAGCTTTGAGCCTGTTACGGTCCCTCGTATCCCCAGAGATGACAACATGCTAACAGCTCCATAAACGGGCGGGGTGAGGGCCTCATTCTGCCCGGTCCTCCCGGCCATTCGGCCAACAGAGTCAGGAAGCAGAATAGATGTTGGCACCAGTCCCTCACCCTGCAAGATTCAAGGACCTTCTCACCCTGTGATTCTTCCCTCTTGTTCGTGGAAAAGTCAGACATGAGAGAGGTACAGAGAACAGCCCCCAGACCCCCAGCCCCTACACGGGCTTCATGGCCCCGAGCCCGCCCCCAACCCGCTCAGCCGGCACCCTCCGCAGGGGCTGCCACAGCCTCCCTTTGTGTGGATCCCAGGAGATGCCCCTCGGGGACACATGCTGTTCCCTTAAACTCGACCTGACACTACATCTTGCCTCAAAAACCGGCAGCTCCTAACCTCCGATGCCCAGCCAGTGCCGAGACAGCCCCAGCTGTGTCTACACTCGGTCTGAGCTCATCAGGATCCCAACCAGTGCCTCCCGCAGCACAGGCTGGACCTGTCCCTCCCGCCCCTGCCTTGTGGCCTCACCCCTACCTCACTCCCTTTGGGACGCGTCTGTGGGAGACACCCGCTGGCCCAAGGCCCCGTGGCTCCTGCCAGTGCAGGGCAAGGGCTCAGGCCCGGGAGGCCCTCGGGGACCAGCGTGCCCACGGGGCCACAGTTTCAGGAAGGCTGGGGGTGGTGAGGCTCTTCAGTGTGGCCACAGCAGCAGCAGGCGAGCGCGTGCTCCGACAATTCTAGAAAGCGAACACGGGAGCCGCTATGGACGGAGATGGCATTTTGTCACCATCCAGGTAAGAAACCATCCCACCAAGAGCTAGGACAATGGCAGTAGCACGTGCTCTAAATAAATACGATGAGGTTAACTCTAAAATCCCCTTCACGCTTGTATTTAAGAGGAAGCCTCAGCCGACTGACTTGCCCAGCTGCCTCTCACGCAGAAGGAACGATGTCATGTGTTGCTCGGGGGACTGCAGCTTCTGGGGTGGGGCGCTGGGCAGCTTCTGAGGAGGGGCGCCGGGCGGGTTCTGACCCATGTGTGGGTCAGGGTCAGTGTGCAGAAACGCAAAGGACTGCAGTGCTCTCAGTGTCCTAAAGCGCGTCCAAGTCCTTGGATAACTGAGGATATGAAGACGGAAGCTGGGACTTCCCGCTGGATTGTGTCACACCTGCAGGACTCGCTGTCGTTACTTCTGAGTCCCATGGAACCCGCTGCCAGGGGTGCAGACCCCGTGGCTCCACGTCGAGCTCTGGGTGCAGTTTTGGGGTGTCCCATGTCCCCGATGCAGTCTCCCTGTCAGCACAGATCCAGTCCGTCTCTGAAGGCACCACTTCCCCAACCGCCCGTGGGGATGTGAGGCTGCCATGCTCCCGACCAAGGCTCCGGGGAAGTTAAGCGACCACTAGTCATGGGCGGCCACCCACACGGCCAAGCAGGGATCAACCAGCCCCCATGGAGGTCTGCAGGGCCTGAGGCCACAGCTGGGAGAGGCCACATGTGTCCTAGTCCTCAGAAAGTGTAAACCTGCCACAGGGTAGAACATATGTTCTACCCCCAGCTCTGTACACACACAGCTTGACAGACATGCATCCTGAAAGACCAGGGAGGCCGCTGGACCAAAGTCTCCCAGAAGTCCTGCTCCTGCTGGCTGGGACCATCTCTCACCCCTCTTGGGGCCTTCTAGAACCATCCAGAGCATTCTCAAGGACCTGCCCCAGCCCCCAGGAGGGCTCCTCAAGGACTCTTACTGGACTCTGCACACATGTTTTCTGTTTAAACCTCTGGCCGCAACCTGGGCGCAGGCGGCTGCCAAGGAGCTGGAGGTGGGTCCACGCTGTGGGTGAGCAGCAGGCCAGTGGGGTGTGCAGGTCCTGTTTCTACAGAAGACAGAGAGAGTAGTTACTGAGGGACCGAGCGTCGCCACCACAGAAGCCGGGCACAGGAGGTACCTTGAGGCACGGGAACTTTCCAGGAGCTCAACCTACAAGACAGAGGCGTTCTTGGAAAGGTGTAAGGCATGGGACCACCCTGCTCTCCATGGGGACAGCCGACCGTGAACAGGAGGCTCTCTCTCTCCCTGGAGTCCATGTGCACTGTCCCCCAGACGATGTGGCCCCTGTCGCCCTGAGAGCCAGCCAAGTGTTCAGTCATGTCAGAAAGGAGGTTGCTGAGTAACAGCACACCCCAAGCCAGGCTGGAGATGAGAGCGGTGCAGGATGAAGGCAGCCCCACTCTCACGGCAGGTCCTCTTGCACGGAACAGCAGTGCCCATGGACGGCTTGAAGCTGATTCGTCACAGAAACACACAAACACCCACCATCAAGAGATACCAGACCCATCTCTAGAGCCCGTCTAGGGACGAAGGAAAAATCGTCTATAGGACGAGAGTGCCTGACTCTTTCCCAGGCTTGGAGTGAGAAGCTGTGGGCGAAGCCACACGCAGGGAACCCGACCGTCCTCGGGGACCACTATCCCCGTGAGCCAGAAGCCTGCTCACCAAGGCCGAGGCCACCAGACTGGCATGCCTCAAGCAGGGGAAGGCGGCGTCTCGCCAGCCCAGGGAGGCGGAGGAGCTTAGCATCCACAGACAGGGACCGGACAATTTGCTTTAGTCTGTTCTTCCTCTATATCTCACCCTAAGCTGAGTTTTCGTCAACACTGAGTTGGGTGGGAAAGAGGAGCTCTAGTGGTTCCAGGGACAGCTCACCGGCAAGCAGGCAAATAAATGCGGGTGCGATCAGGACTGCGCTCCTGTGGAGAGGTGTTGTGGGCCGGCGTGTCTGTCGGCTTAAAGCCCAAGCTCTGTGGGTCCCCTCCCCGCTGAAGGCATGTTGCTATCCACGCACGCTGACCTCAAGGGGCATCAGCCATTTGCTCACCCACTGCGTTGGAATAGCCTCTGGACCTGGTTTAATGGAGGAATGTGCCCCACAGCGAATCTCTGCCCGTGAGACATGTGCCTGGGGAAGATGTGGAGAGCACTCAGTTATGTCCCAAGCATCTGCAGATCATGGCTCCGTGGGCCGTGGGCCGTGGGCCATGGGCCCCGGGGCAGGCGAACCTGAGAGTGTGAGCCCGTCCCCGCCCACCCCCCACCTGTCCTGCTGCATGCAAGACCACCCAGACGACCTCGCTGAAAGGTCTGGAGTCCAAAGTTACACAGTTAGGAAATGAAGGCAGCACTGAATCTGACAGGACGCCTGAGGCTGGGGGCCACGTGCGACCGGGGTCCTGGGGCTGATGAGGACCGTGGGGGTCACAGCCCCACCCTAGTGGGTGCACACGTAGGACAGCCTATATTGTCTCTATGTCAGCAGCCCCGGGAAAGCCCAGGACCCGAATTAAGGGCTACTCAGAGGCTGGCTCCTCCCATTAATCAGGGACGTCCCGGTGCCAGACCACACTCCGACTCACAGACCACGGCTACTGGAGCAGGACGAGCCCCGCCAGCAGGACTTACTCGGGAGTCTGCACCAGGGCTCGTCCACTTGGCCAGGCCATCCTCCAGGGCAGGCTGTCCTGCCCACTGAGCAAGCCAAGCTACCTTCCCAGGGCTCCAGCCACTGGATGCAGATGGCCCCCTCCAAACTCCCCGGGCACACACACCCTGCCCGCCCACAGGGGAGGGAGGCTACACAAGGGCCTCTGTCTTCTCCCCCCGCCTCTAGCCATCTGAAGCCCTTCCTCTGGGGCTGAGAGCCCTGGGTGCAGCCTCCCAGCTCCTGTTCTGAGCCAGATACTCCTCAACTGCTGCCTCTGACAACGGGGGTCTCCCCACCCCCTCCTGATCCATTTCACTGCCAGACAAGGCCAGCTGGGGGAGGCCCTGCTTCCACGGAGGGCCTGGGGCCTGCACCTGGAGACCCTCCCAGGCGCCCAGTGGGGGCTGGGTGTGGACCAGGCGTTGGGGGGTGGCCAGGGTCCTCGGGAGCATCCCTCCAGCCCCATCCTTTCCCAGCGAAATCCCAGATACCACACCGGGAAGGGGTTCAGGCAGAGACAGCCTTAGCGGCCTTAGCTCCCTAATCTGTGAAAGGAGAGGGTGAGCAGGTGGCCTCTTAAGTACTTGACGTGGGTGCCTATGGGGATGGCACCTGATGTGTGATTAGGACCTGGCTTGTCTGCAGATTTGAGCAGTCACCACCACCCCCAGAGCGGCAATGCGACACCCGCACTCTTAATTTCCTCCCATAATGCATTCCTAACCTCCGGCCACAGATATGCGATTTCAGGTCAAGATCTGAATGAAAATCGAATGCCGGTATTAGAGGGACAGAGCAGCCGACCCGAAGGGTGTGAGACAGGGGAAACCGGGCGGCCCCCGTCTGGGCAAATCTCATACAAATTCTTTAAAAATCCCAGACAAGTCATAGAAAGTGAGATACAGTTGTTCGATAAACAGAAAACTAGTAAAACTTGTGAGTAATCTTAAAAGTCACGGACAGAAGCTCTCTTTGGAGGTTGTCTCTATGTCAGCAGCTCAGTCCCTGAGATGCTGGGAATGGTGCGCAGACACTCGAGAGTCACAAAGCCATTGTTGGCAGGAAGGTCACGGCTAGAGACAGATGTGAAAATATTATGAAGAACCTTCCAAGTGTCTGTGCCTCTACCCACTAATTTCACTTCTGGGAATCTGTCCCAAGGACATAAATCTAATTACAGAAAATGCTTTCTGCACTGAGATGCTCGTTTTGGCATTACTCAACGAAAAGTGGGAAACACCTGGAAATATTTAAGAGTTGGGAGCTGGCTGGAGCCTAAGCGCTCAGCGATGGCGGCGTGCATCCGGGGTGGGCCGACACTGTGGCCGCGGTGGGGGTGTGGGTGGAGGACAAGGACGAGGGTCCTGAGCAGCAGAGATGCAGCTCTGAAGAGCACATCCGGAGAGGAAGGCAACGGGGTCGCCCGCGAGTAACGCTCAGTGGACACCGCCTTCCTGAGAGAACGAACATGTGTTACCCTGAACGCGCCTTACGTACCTGAGGAAAGATGTGCTCTCAAGCCACCTGGCCCAGCCTCGGCCCCACGGGACACTTGTCTCAACGTAATAGCTGTTCCTAAGACAAATGTAAAAGGGGGCGTTTTCAAGCGCATTCCCCCGAGGGCCCGCCCCTAAGCCCGGAAGGGCATGGCAGTGCAGGTAGTGCAGGTCGGGGAGGCAGGGCATGAAGGTGCCCCCCGCCCCAAGTTGGCTGGGCCCGTAGGCGCTGTCCGTGGTGGGGGAACAGCTGCCTGGCAAAGTTGGTGGCAGGGGTGTCCTGCCAGCTCCCCAGATGCTGTTCTGGAGCAGGATCCTCAGTCTTGAGGTTTGGGGGAGACGGCCCAAGCAGCTCCCACCAACCCCCGCTTTGCCCACTAAACTCCACCCAAGAAAATGCACAGAAAAGTAGAGACATTATGGCTAACATCAGGGTTGTGGCTGTCCCCAATATTTTCTTTGTTCTACGACATCATTGTTTGTGAGCAGCTCAATGTCACTGAAAGAGTTAAAAGCAGCTATTAGGGATGCGCTGCCCTGACCCCTGCAACTGGACCTGCTGACCCAGCTCAAGGTCCCCTCAGCCTGCACCTGGGGACCCTAAGGCGGGACTGGAGCCAGGGCTCCCAGCAGTGGGGCCGGGGAGTCCCCGTGGGCCGCTGCCCTCATGAAGACCGTGTGGCAGCTCTGCAGCTCCATCTGCATGGCCCAGCCCCTGAGCCCCTCCCCATATAGCCAGGGTCGCAGATGCCCACATTGCCCAGTCCATCATGCACGGTGCCGTCCAGCTATGAGACAAATTTTAGGAAGGGGGCTATCGACCAGGTACGTCGTGGAATGAGAGAGCAGAAGGACGACCTCTCAGGTGGCGAGGACAGGAGCTCATGCCCATGGGGGCATGCCATGGGAGGACACAGGTGAGCCTGGAGGTCCCCGGCCATGTCTCTCGCCACCACTCCCTTCCTCGGCTTGCCCACCTGCTTCTCTCCTGCGCGTCACCCCACTTCCTCACCTGGGCCCAAGGGACCTTCTCAGCCATGGCCTCTTGCCCGAGTGCCCACTGCACCCCCCCGCACACACACACACAAGCTTTGTGCCTCGGAGTTTCCACCTGGAAAGAACCTGTCAGGGGTATGCTCAGCATCCCCCAAGCCTGCTCAGGCCCAGAGCACAGGCTTTCATGCCCACGAGCCCCCTTAGAACCTCGGGCACCACAGTAGCAGCTCCAGCCTGGGGGACTTGCTCCGTCTTGCTGGTGGGGTTCCTTGGACCCACAACATGACCGGGCTGCCTGGACTGAGTGGGGTGGGGGCAGGGCACTGGATCCTGGCAGCCAGCCCCTTCCTGCTGAGACAGGCAGAGTGGGCAAAAGACAGGCCCGCACCCAAACCTCTGGTACCTATGAGCATGACCCTATTTAGAAATAGGGTCTCTTGGGGCACCTGGGTGGCTCAGTCAGCAAAGTATCTGCTTTTGACTCAGGTCATGATCCCAGGGTCCTGGGATCGAGCCCCGTGTTGGGCTCCCTGTTCAGTGGGGAGTCTGCTTCTCCCTCTGCCCCTCTCCTCATTTGTGCTCTCTCTCTCAAATAAATAAATTAAGTCTTTAAAAAAGAAAAAGAGAAAGTGTGTCTGTGGGTGTAACTAAGTCAAGGATCCCAAATGAGATCATTCTGGAATAACCAGGGGAATAACCAACGACAAGTGATCACAAACCCAGGAACCACTGGAAGCTGGAAGCTGGAAGAGGTAAGGAAGGGTCCTGCCCGGCACCTAGAGACAGTGTGGCCCTGCCGGCCATGGAGGGCGCTGGGAGCTGTCACAGACCACTGGGAGAGGATGTCAGAGAGGACCCAGAGCAGGGCAGCCTGAGCCACACCAGGAGCCAGATGGGGAGCAGCCCCCAGAGCCCCAGGCCCCTTCCTCGTGGCCAGGGTGCACCCCAGCCCCAGCTCTGGCTGCCTGGGGGGACCTGTGTGGGTCCCGACAGCAAAGTCCTCCCTCCTGCTGTCAGCCGCTGCCAGGCCAAGAGCTGGGACCTGTCCTCTACTGGAGGGGTGAGCTACCCGGTTGGTCCCATCAGGAGACCCCAGCCACAGCCCACCAGCCCCAGGAACCCGAGTCCATGACACCTGTCAACGGCCCTTTGGAGGAGGCTGCCTCACCTTTGCATTCAGGGCTGTCAGTGGGGAAACCTTTGGAGCTCCCTTTTCTGACATTTGCAGGCCCCCTGTCAGCGGGGCTGGGATGCCCAGTGTGAGACATGCCCTGGCGCGTCTGTGTCTGTGGGACCGTGTCCCACTGCCTCTCCCCTAGGCTTGGGCATCACAGGAAGCCACAGGCCTCCTGGACTGGGGCTGCTGATGTCCAGCTCCTCAAGACCCCCCAAAAGCACTGGCTTGGGAAGCAACCTGCTTTTTCAGCCTTGGGGACACGGAGATTAAGGTCATCGACTCTAGGCAGCTCTCCGGTCATTAAATATGTCCAGTCCCTTTGACCAAGTGTGCAAGACATTTTCACACATTGTCAGTTGTCCCTGGTGGATTTGCAAAAGTCACTGCCCGCAGCCTGTGCGGGGGACAGTCTTCTCCAGGTTTCTCCTCCTGGGTTGGGGTGTGGGACCCCCCATCTCCCTCACCAGGGCCGAGAGGGCAGTAGAGGGACAGGCTGGATGGCTGGACTTTCCCGCTTCCCAAGGTTCAGGAGATTTTGTCCACCAGAGATGCCCAGTGTCTGGGGGTCAGTGGGGAAGTGGGGGCCCGTTGGGAGGCCCCCCACCCCCAGAAGGCCTACTGGGGAGGCTTGTGCAGCCCCAGTGCCACCTGGTGGTGCTGCCTGGAACTGCAGCCACATCCACTCGCCTGTCCTGGATCCTGAGCTGTGACGGGGTTAGGGGATGGAGGTTCCTGAAGTCACGCATTTGGAGCCATTCCCCCGGGGGAAATGAGAAACTTAGAAAGAGACTCCTCACCATGGTGGAGAGGCTTACAGCTCTCGGTGGAGTTTTCCTAACGTCCCCTGCTCAGCAAGAGGACCCCAGGGGACACCCAGCACCACAGGGAGCAGCCCTTCCTTTCCAGGCAGTGAGGACCCCAGGACCTCTCTGCCTTGAGCTGAACTGCAGGCCACACCCTGGACCCTGCGGTGGCTCTGCTCCCAATGACCCCACAGCCTGGTAGAAACCCCCTGCCCTTCAAAGAAGGGTGGGCAAGACCCTAGGTGGTGCATGGGACAGATGTCAGCGGAAGGGCTCCCATTCTGCCGGGAATGGGAAGGCAGACACAACAGAACAGAAAAGTAACTTGTCCTGCATGCTGGAAGGTGAGGAAGGCCAGAGGGGGAAAATTAGAGCCGGGTGGGGTGATTTAGGGCAGGCAGTGGGACAGGCTTCCATTCAGTGGAGAGGTTGGGCCAGTGCAGCAGCACAAGGTAGAGGGGCTGGGGCGGGGGCTTCTGGAGAGGGGACTCTGGGGAGAGGGGAATGGGGAGAGGACTCTGGGAAGGGGACCCTGGGGAGAGGATCCCAGGTAGGGTGTCCTGGGAGGGGACCCGGAGAGAGTGCTCTATGCAGCAGGAGTGGGATAGTGGGGAGTAGGTCAGGAGGGCAGCCAGGTGGGTGAAGATTCCAATCTCAGCTGAGGGAATGGAGCTCCACCTGGAGCCCCTGTAAGAAGAGAGGTGGCCTGACTTGAGGTGCAGGAGTGGCCATGTTTTCTGTGAGCAGTGTGGGGAGGGTAGAGCTGAGGCAGTTAGGAGCTGGGTGCAGTCAGGGGACCAGAGATGGAGCGGCCTAGTGCAGGTGCAGTAGGAGGCAATCATTCACTGCCATGAGGAACTTGGGGGCCACGGGAACAAGCCCCACGTGAAAGCCATGGTGCACGTGGGGCACTTGCTATGGGCTTACCCTGCAGAATATAAGCTGGACCTAAAAACACAGCCCAGCCCCATCCTGCTGATACAGACATGAACAGAGGCTCCAAATCCCACCAGTGAGCTGGCCGAGGAGCTTATCCTCATTAGCATATTGGACCCTGTGGATCTGCTGGCAGAGCTCTCCGTATATAAGTAGGGAGCCCCTCCCTGCAGGACCCCAGCCTGGTGGGTGCTGTGTCCCCTTCAACTCGACCTGGAGCCCCAGGAAAGCTTGGCCTGTGCCTCTGAATTTTGGGTCTGGCCTCGTATCTATCACTGTCCATCCAAGATCCTGGTTCCAGTAACAGTCAGATGCTGGATACATTTAGAAAACGGTGGCATGGGGCACCTTGGTGGTGCAGTCCATTGAGTGTCTGACTCTTAGTTTCAGCGGTGGTCATGATCTCATGATCAAGAGATCGAGCCCTGTGTCAGGTTCTGCACTCAGTGCAGAGTCTGCTTGAGGTTCTCTCTCCCTCTCCCTCTGCCCCTCCTGCTCATTCTCTTTCTCTCTCTCTCTCTCTCTCAAAATCAATTTAAAAAAAGAAAAAGAAAAAGCATTGGAGTGGGCTTCCTGATGACTTCAGTGTGGAGCAGGAATGAGAGAGGAGGGGGACGCTGAGGTTCAGGGTGGGGCAGCCATCACTCAGCAGACCCAGGGGGAGAGCCCCACTTCACATGAGCTGAGTTTCACCCTATCTGTTGGGTTTCCAGTTGGAGACACCGAGAGACAGACACCCAATACTCAAGCCTAGAGCTTGAGGGGAACCCAGCAAGCAAACCCTGGGTGAGATCATGAGGGAGTGAGGGTGATCAGAGCTGAGAGGGGTGACTGGAGAGACGACAGGACTGGGTAGAGATGGGGGACCCACAGGGCCATATGCATACTGTCAGCAACAACACATTTTTGGTCACAGGTCCTTTTATCTGAACCCCTTGTGGTGAGTGAAATGGTGGCCAACCCAAAGACACATCCATGTTCTCTCCTTGGAAACTGAATGTGACGTTGTGTGGAGAAAGGGTCTTTGTTGAGGTCATGAAGTTAAAGATCTTGAGGTGAGATAATGCTGGATTAGCTAGGTGGACCATAAATCCAATGACAGGTGTCCTTCTAAGAGACCCTAGGGCAGGCACACAATGGAGAGAAGAGAAAATGGTGTGAAGACAGAGACAGAGACAAACTATAGCCCTAGGAGGCTGGAAGAGGTGGGCAGGATCCTCACCTAGAGCCTCCAGAGGGACTGTATCCCTACCAAACCTTGATTTAGGACTTCTGGCTTCCAGAACTGGGAGAGAATAAACTTCTCTCTTCTGAAGCCCCCCAGTCTGCAGTACTTTGTTGTGGTGGCCCCATAGCACAATATACCCCTCCTCTTACCACGAGGAAACAGAGCTCCCAAGGAGACCCCCAGGTCCATCAACAGTTGGTGGAGAGAAACCAAGTTACTCTCAGACCGCTGATCTGCTGGGGGCTTGACTATCATGGGTGGGGTGTGACCACACCTGGGACATTTCAGCTTTATAGCTGCACGTGTCCATTCCAGTCTGTCAGGATCTTTGGAGATCAAATTCCATTTTCCAGCTACTACTGTATTTGGGGCTATATGTACCCAGTTAAAAGACATTTCCCACCCTCCCTTCCCTCCCTTCCAGGTGGCTGAGGCCATGTAACTCAGTTCTGCCAATGATATGTGAGCAGAAGTGAGTGTGGGACTTTTCTTCACAATGGGGATGTGTCAAGCACAGGTTCATGGAAATCACTTCAGGCATTAAAAGCAGAAAGGGATTTAGCAGAGGCAATAGGATTTAAAACTCACCAAGGGCTGGAGGGGTGACCATCAGAGCTCCACATTCATCGTTGATTTCAATGCCCCACCAGAAGTGAAGACTGAGACCAGGAGCCCTTTGTTGCTAACACTGCTGCCTTGGCCATATTTGTCTTTTACCCGCCAAGTTGGTGTCCAGACACTGAGGTATGGACTCTGACACCAGGACATACACTCTTCCTAACTGTGTTTGCAGTGGCCACATCAACTCATTTCTGCCTTCCAAATCTCACCTGAGTCCTTACAAGTTGGCTCAACCGAGATTGCATCCAGAATAGCTGGTGTGAGGAAACCTGGGGAGTGTAGTTTTCCAGGGCATGATGGTAACTCTGAGATAAATGCAGTTTGATCTTGCAATGAAATAGAGGCCTTGGTCCCTGGGAAGGTAACCCACAAAGAAGAGGGAGAGGATGGGAAGAACCTCTTCCCAAGGGAAGGCATGAATATGATCGCTATAGACTATGATGGGTCAGCCCTATTAGGACATCACTATAGGGGGCAGTGAATGTCACCTTCTGCTGCCTGCGAATCAGAGAACTTGTTGGATGTGAAGGCAGTTTCCCCCGGCCCCCTGCTGGCAGTCAGGAGGGAAGTCAGTAGGACTGGGGTAGAGTTCCACAGATCCAGCTGCGTGAGCAAGGCAAGGGGTGTCAGTTTCCTTGACTTGCTCCCCTTGCTCTTTTCAGGACTCCCTGCCTTCCAGTTTAGAGTGGTTTGTAAAATACTTGTTCCATTTCTGTCTTAAATTTCCCCACATTTTCATAAATTTTGTCCATCCTTTCTTCTATTTTTATTTAATGTAGTTATACTAAAGCCCTTGTCTCAAGTCTATCATTGATTTTAGATTATCCAAGGGTCTGCTTCTATTGACTATTGTTTCTCATGAGTGTGAGAGCCGTTTGCCTGTTTATCTGTTTTGTAAATTTTGAATGCATGTGGGCATAGTATGTAAAAGAACTACAGAGTCTGAGGCCAATATTATTTTTATCCTGAGAGGGTACTTCCTTTGCTCTGCTCCCCATATTCATTTAAGAATCAAGCCCTCCTTAGTGCTGGCTTACCTCTTGTCGCAATGTTTTGAGGGGAAGACACTGGAAAGGTGGCATGAATGCAGAGAGCATGGAAGCCTGCACCCCTTCCACCATACCTTCCCATGCATCTCTTCCCTCTGGATCCTTTATTATATCCTTTTATAGTACACGCAGGTATTTCCCTGAGTTGTGTGAGCCATTCTAGCAAATTACCAAACCTGAGGAGGAAGCCAGTCAGGAGCACAGGTTACAACCTGGACTTGCCGTTAGCATCTAAAGGGGAAGGGTCCGTGCTTGCTTTGGCAGAATGTATACTAAAGCGGAGGAGTCCATCTCATGGGACTGAGTCCTTAACCTGGGGTCCGTACTGACTCATTAGTGTCAGAATCAAATTGAGTTGTAGAACACCCTGCTGGTGTCACAGAATTGCTTGATGTGGGGAAAACTGACACGTCTTGTCACAAAAGTGTCTGTGTGAGTGTGTAGAAGGAAACTGTGAGTCTTTCCAAGGCAGTAATACATCACATTAACAGAATAAAGGGGGGAAACTACACAGTCATTTCAATAGACACAGACATAAAAAATAGAATACCCATTCATGATTTTTAAAAATCTCAGCAAATTAGGATAAGAATGGAATTTTTTTATTCCTATAAATGGCACTAAAAATCCTCCAGCTAAGATCACACTTCATGGTGACAGATTGAACACTTTC
>ML106208.1:11117-116081 GCA_003697995.1 Taxidea taxus jeffersonii | reverse complement strand
CTGATAAACTCTAATGCCATAACCATAAGTCAGGATTACTTTAGTAAGAATTTTGCTTTGGGCACCTGTGTGGCTCAGTGGGCTAAGTGTCTGCCTTTTAGCTCAGGTCATGATCCCAGGGTCCTGGGATCAAGTCATGCATCAGGCTCTTGGCTCAGTGGCGAGTCTGCTTCTCCTTCTCCCTCTGCTCATGCTCTCCCTCTCTCTTTCTCTCTCTCAAAAGAAATAAATAAAATCGTTAAAAAAAGGAAAAGAACTTTGCTTCATTGAGCTGTCCTCTTCCCTCACATATTGTTTTTGAAATCACATTTTAATTTCTTTCATCCTTTTATGATAGTTCAGACTCCACATTGAGTGATCAAATATGCAGATTACTCAGAATTTCACATATTTTCCATCTTGCTTATTTCTGCCTAATACCTCATATGACAGAACTAAATTAAAACTTTCCATTTCTACATTTCCAAAGGCCTTTCTTCTAACATGTTCCAAGGAGGAAGAAGATCAGGACACAAGTAGGAATGGTAATGTAAAGTAAATGGGAGTTTCTGGACCCAGGACTCATATGGTTCCCAGTCACCAGATGGAATGGTGCAGCACAGCAGTTCTATGTCCCCTGCTGTCCCTAATTTAAAAATACCTCCTTTATGGTGACAATGCTCTGTGCCAGTAATGTCTGGAGGCATGGTGCATGGTGAGCAGACCTCACCCCACTGGGTACATGACTGCTGCATGGTGAGCATGGTGAGCAGACCTCACCCCACTGGGTACATGAAAAGGGCACTCTCTGGTTTGTGACTGTAGCCTCCACTTAAGTAAGTGGGCAGTTTCATCCCATCAGCACGCATGGCTTGAGTGTGTAGTAGAAACCAGGTGCTCTAGTCACTGAGGATAGAGATGAAAATAACTTAGTAGGTCTCTTGCTATTGTAGAATTTACATTGTAGTGGGTGGGGGAGGGGAAAAGGAAAGTTACAGGCTGTACATGGAAATTAAGAATGAAGAAAAATGTCTTCTGCTGGGCCCAGGTGAGAAAGGCCCACCTGAGTCCCAGGTGAGAGTGTTCCTTGGTTCTTTGGGGCTAGAGGAATCCTGAAATTGTGGATTACCCATATAGACTTTGAGACATGCTTTAGATGTTTTCTTCTGGAAGCCTTGCAGCTGCCCTAAAAATTGAATGTATTACAGAACAGACCTATGAGTGGTGCTTACCTGGCACACCATGATCCTGACATGGCTCTGGGGTGACAAGTGGGGTATCAGGCAGCATGGGAAATGGGTGGGTCAGCTGATGAGAGCTTAAGTATGGTTCTGCCCCATCTACTGACTAAGGGCACAGAAGGTGTGGCAGCTTTTTAAAATTTACATCGGGGAGGGAGGAGTCAAGATGGCGGAGAAGTAGCAGGCTGAGACGACATCAGGCAGCAGGAGATCAGCTAGATAGCCTATCAAACCATTCCGAACACCTACGAATCCAACAGGAGATCAAAGAGAAGAAAAACAACAATTCTAGAAACAGAAAATCGACCACTTTCTAAAAGGTAGGACCAGCAAAGAAGTGAATCCAACGTGACATGAAGATAGACCCCAGGGGGAGGGGCCGGCTCCCGACAAGCGGCGGGGGAACGGAGCACAAAATCAGGACTTTTAAAAGTCTGCTCCAGGGAGGGACATCACTCCAGAGGCTAAACTGGGGTGAAGACCTCGCGGGGACAGCGTGGACTCAGGTCTCACAGGGTCACAGAAGGATCAGGGGTGTGTGAGTGTCACAGAGCTCACAGGTATTAGAGCGGGGAAGCCGGCTGCGGAGACAGAGCCGAGGTTTCCTAGAGCCGTGGTCTGTGACACGGACCGGTGCTCTGTGCAAGGGGACCCCACAAGATCCAGGGAGACTCCGACCTGGGAGAGCTCAGGGATCTACGGGGTTCGGAGACGCCAGGTGGGACTCTGCCAGAGACAGAGACGCTTGGTCACAGGCTGGGTGAGCTCGGAGCACTCCCAGAAGCCAGTGAGACGGGACTGCTTACGCACGATTTTCTCTGAGCGTGGTCTGCGGGCGCGCGCAGTCTGCGGGTGCGCGCAGTGTCTGCGGGCCCGCGGTGTCTGCGGGCGCGCGGTGTCGGCGGGCGGGCGCGCGCGTGCACTCTCCGGCACAAACGTGGGCTAGGGAGACTGGAGGGATTAAACGCTTTTCTCTGAAGGCGCCCTGAAGACTGGGGCCCCTAGCTCTCGGCTCCTCTGAACCGGAGATTGGGAGGCCGCCATTGTCATTCCCATCCTCCAGAACTCTACAGAAAGCGCGTTCAGGGAACAAAAGCTCCTGAAAGCGAACCTGAGAGGATTACTTAGCCCGGCCCCTGGTAAGGGCGGTGCAACTCCGCCTGGGGCAAAGACACCTGAGAATCACTACAACAGGCCCCTCCCCCAGAAGATCAAAGAAATACAGCCAAGACCAAGTTCACTTAACAAGGAGAACAGCGGATTCTTATCTGGACAAAATGACAAGGCGGAAAAACTCACCACAAAAAAAAAGAACAGGAGGCAGGACTGAAGGCTAGGGACCTAATCAGTACAGACATTGGTAATATGTCAGTTCTGGAATTCAGGACGACGATTCTCAAGGTTCTAGCCAGGCTCGAAAAAGGCATGGAAGATATTAGAGAAACCCTGTCAGGAGAAATAAAAGCCTTTTCTGGAGAAATAAAAGAACTAAAATCGAATCAAGTTGAAATTTAAAAAGCTATTAATTTCAGCTGAGGTCATGATCCCAGGGTCCTGGGATCGAACCCCACATCAGGCTTTCTGCTCAGCAGGGAGCCTGCTTCCCCCTCTTTCTCTGCCTGCTGCTCTGCCTACTTGTGATCTGTCAAATAAATAAATAAAATCTTAAAAAAAAAAAAAGAACATTTAATATGAGTATCTGTTTGGGGCGCCTGGGTGGCTCAGTGGGTTAAAGCCTCTGCCTTTGGCTCAGGTCATGATCCCAGGGTCCTGGGATCAAGCCCCGCATCGGGCTCTCTGCTCGGCAGGGAGCCTGCTTTCTCCTCTCTCTCTCTCTCTGCCTGCCTCTCCGCCTACTTGTGATCTCTGTCTGTCAAATAAATAAATAAAATCTTTAAAAAAAAAAAGCTATTAGTGAGGTGCAATCAAAAATGGAGGCTCTTACTGCTAGGTTAAATGAGGCAGAAGAAAGAATTAGTGATATAGAAGACCAAATGACAGAGAATAAAGAAGCTGAGCAAAAGAAAGACAAACAACTACTGGACCACGAGGGGAGAATTCGAGAGATAAGTGATACCATAAGACGAAACAACATTAGAATAATTGGGATTCCAGAAGAAGAAGAAAGAGAAATAGGAGCAGAAGGTATACTGGAAAGGATTATTGTAGAGAATTTCCCTTATATAGCAAGGGGAACAAGCATCAAAATCCAGGAGGTGCAGAGAACACCCCTCAAAATCAATAGGAATCGATCCACACCCCGCCATCTAATAGTAAAATTTACAAGTCTTAGCGACAAAGAGAAAATCCTGAAGGCAGCACGGGACAAGAAGTCTGTAACATACAATGGTAAAAATATTAGATTGGCAGCAGACTTATCCACAGAGACCTGGCAGGCCAAAAAGAACTGGCATGATATATTCAGAGCACTAAACGAGAAAAACATGCAGCCAAGAATACTTTATCCAGCTAGGTTATCATTGAAAATAGAAGGAGAGATAAAAAGCTTCCAGGACAAACAAAAACTGAAAGAATTTGTAAACACCAAACCAGCTCTACAGGAAATATTGAAAGGGGTCCTCTAAGCAAAGAGAGACCCTAAAAGTATTATCAGAAAGGAACAGAGACAATATACAGTAACAATCACCTTACAGGCAATACAATGGCACTAAATTCATATCTCTCAATAGTTACCCTGAACGTAAATGGGCTAAATGCCCCAATCAAAAGACACAGGGTTTCAGAATGGATTAAAAAACAAAACCCATCAATATGCTGCCTACAAGAAACTCATTTTAGACCTGAAGACACCTCCAGATTGAAAGTGAGGGGGTGGAAAACAATTTATCATGCTAATGGACATCAGAAGAAAGCTGGGGTGGCAATCCTTATATCAGATCAATTAGATTTTAAGCCAAAGACTATAATAAGAGATGAGGAAGGACACTATATCATACTCAAAGGGTCTGTCCAACAAGATCTAACAATTTTAAATATCTATGTCCCTAACATGGGAGCAGCCAACTATATAAACCAATTAATAACAAAATCAAAGAAACACATTGACAAGAATACAATAATAGTTGGAGACTTTAACACACCCCTCACTGAAATGGACAGATCATCCAAGCAAAAGATCAACAAGGAAATAAAGGTCTTAAATGACACACTGGACCAAATGGACATCACAGATATATTCAGAACATTCCATCCCAAAGCAACAGAATACACATTCTTCTCTAGTGCCCATGGAACATTGTCCAGAATAGATCACATCCTGGGTCATAAATCAGGTCTCAACCGGTATCAAAAGATTGGGATCATTCCCTGCATATTTTCAGACCACAATGCTCTGAAGCTAGAACTCAATCACAAGAGGAAATTTGGAAAGAGCACAAATACATGGAGACTCAACAGCATCCTTCTAAAGAATGAATGGGTCAACCAGGAAATTAAAGAAGAATTGAAAAAAACCATGGAAACAAATGAAAATGAAAACACAACGGTCCAAAATCTGTGGGACACAGCAAAGGCAGTCCTGAGAGGAAAATATATAGCGATACAAGCCTATCTCAAGAAACAGGAAAGATAGGTTCTTTCCTATCTTGAGATACAGGCCTATCTCAAGAAACAGGAAAGATCTCAAATACACAACCTAACCCTCCACCCAAAGGAGCTCGAGAAAGAACAACAAAGAAAGCCTAAACCCAGCAGGAGAAGAGAAATAATAAAGATCAAAGCAGAAATCAATGGAATAGAAACCAAAAAAACAATAGAACAAATAAATGAAACTAGGAGCTGGTTCTTTGAAAGAATTAATAAGATTGATAAACCCCTGGCCAGAGTTATCAAAAAGAAGAGAGAAAGGACCCAAATAAATAAAATCATGAATGAAAGAGGAGAGATCACAACCAACACCAAAGAAATACAAACAATCATAAGAACATATTATGAGCAACTCTATGCCAACAAATTTGACAATCTGGAAGAAATGGATGCTTTTCTAGAGACATATAAACTGCCAAAACTGAACCAGGAAGAAATAGAAAACCTGAATAGGCCCATAATCAGTAAGGAGATAGAAACAGTCATCAAAAATCTCCAAACAAACAAAAGCCCAGGGCCAGATGGCTTTCCAGGGGAATTCTACCAAACATTTAAAGAAGAATTAATTCCTATTCTCCTGAAACTGTTCCAAAAAATAGAAATGGAAGGAAAACTTCCAAACTCATTTTATGAGGCCAGCATCACCTTGATCCCCAAACCAGACAAGGAACCCATCAAAAAAGAGAATTACAGACCAATATCCTTGATGAACACAGATGCGAAAATTCTCACCAAAATACTAGCCAATAGGATCCAACAGTACATTAAAAGGATTATTCACCACGACCAAGTGAGATTTATTCCAGGGCAGCAGGGTTGGTTCAACATCCGCAAATCAATCAATGTGGTACAATACATTAACAAAAGAAAGAACAAGAACCATGTGATACTCTCAATAGATGCTGAAAAAGCATTTGACAAAGTGCAACATCCCTTCCTAATCAAAACTCTTCAAAGTGTAGGGATAGAAGGCACATACCTCAATATTATCAAAGCCATCTATGAAAAACCCACGGCAAGTATCATTCTCAATGGAGAAAAACAGAGCTTTTCCGTTAAGGTCAGGAACACGGCAGGGATGTCCGCTATCACCACTGCTATTCAACATAGTACTAGAAGTCCTAGCCTTAGCAATCAGACAACAAAAAGAAATTAAAGGCATCCAAATCGGCAAAGAAGAAGTCAAACTATCGCTCTTTGCAGATGATATGATACTATATGTGGAAAACCCAAAAGGCTCCACTCCAAAACTGCTAGAGCTTGTACAGGAATTCAGTAAAGTGTCAGGATATAAAATCAATGCCCAGAAATCAGTTGCATTTCTTTACACCAACAACAAGACAGAAGAAAGAGAAATTAAGGAGTCAATCCCATTTACAAGTACACCCAAAACCATAAGATACCTGGGAATAAACCTAACCAAAGAGGCAAAGAATCTATGCTCAGGGAACTATAAAGTACTCATGAAAGAAATTGAGGAAGACAAAAAGGAAATGGAAAAATGTTCCATGCTCATGGATTGGAAGAATAAATATTGTGAAAATGTCTATGCTACCTAAAGCTATCTACACATTTAATGCAATGCCTATCAAAATCCCATCCAATTTTTTCAAAGAAATGGAACAAATCATCCTAAAATTTATATGGAACCAGAAAAGACCTCGAATAGCCAAAGGAATATTGAAAAAGAAAGCCAAAGTTGGTGGCATCACAATTCCAGACTTCAAGCTCCACTACAAAGCTGTCATCATCAAGACAGTATGGTACTGGCACAAAAACAGACACATAGATCAATGGAACAGAATAGAGAGCCCAGAAATAGACCCTCAACTCTATGGTCAACTAATCTTCGACAAAGCAGGAAAGAATATCCAATGGAAAAAAGACAGCCTCTTCAACAAATGATGTTGGGAAAATTGGACAGCCACATGCAGAAAAATGAAATTGGACCATTTCCTTACACCACACATGAAGATAGACTCAAAATGGATGAGAAAGGAATCCATCAAAATCCTTGAGGTGAACTCAGGCAGCAACCTCTTCGACCTCAGCCGCAGCAACTTCTTCCTAGGAACAACGCCAAAGGCAAGGGAAGCAAGGGAAAAAATGAACTATTGGGACTTCATCAAGATCAAAAGCTTTTGCACAGCAAAGGAAACAGTCAACAAAACCAAAAGACAATTGACATAGTAGGAGAAGATATTTGCAAACGACCTATCAGATAAAGGGCTAGTATCCAAAATCTATAAAGAGCTTAGCAAACTCAACACCCAAAGAACAAACAATCCAATCAAGAAATGGGCAGAGGACATGACAGACATTTCTGCAAAGAAGACATCCAGATGGCCAACAGACACATGAAAAAGTGCTGCACATCACTGGGCATCAGGGAAATACAAATCAAAACCACAATGAGATACCACCTCACACCAGTCAGAATGGCTAAAATGAACAAGTCAGGAAATGACAGATGCTGGCGAGGATGTGGAGAAAGGGGAACTCTCCTACACTATTGGTAGGAATGCAAGCTGGTGTAACCACTCTGGAAAACAGCATGGAGGTTCCTCAAAAAATTGAAAATTTTTGAGCTACCTTATGACCCAGCAATTGCACTACTGGGTATTTACGCTAAAGATACAAACGTAGTGATCCAAAGGGGCACGTGTACCCGAATGTTTATAGCAGCAATGTCCACAATAGCCACGTTATGGAAAGAACCTAGATGTCCATCAACAGATGAATGGATAAAGAAGAGGTGGTATATATATACAATGGAATACTATGCAGCCATCAAAAGAAATGAAATCTTACCATTTGCGACGACATGGATGGAACTAGAGCGTATTATGCTTAGCAAAATAAGTCAACGGGAGAAAGACAACTATCATATGATCTCCCTGATATGAGGAAGTGGAGATGCAACGGGGGTGGGGGTTAAGGTGGTAGGAAAAGAAAAAATGAAACAAGATGGGATTGGGAGGGAGACAAACCAAAAGAGACTCTTAATGTCATAAAACAAACTGAGGGGGTTGGTGGGGAGAGGGGTTGGGAAAGGGTAGTGGGGTTACATTATATGTTTAAATAAAAAAAAGCTTAAATAAAAAAAATTTTTAAAAAAAGAATGAAGAAAAATATTAGGAAGCGAGAAGGGTAATACAAGGAATTATAGAAAGTGGCTGCCTCTTATCTCTAACTCAAGTGAGTCAGAGATCTTGTTTAGGGGCACCTGGGTGGCTCAGTCGGTTAAGCGTCTGTCTTCTGCTCAGGTCATGATCCCAGGGTTCTTGGATAGAGCCTCCGTGTCAGGCTCTCTGCTCAGCAGGGAGCCTGCCTCTGCCGCTCCCCCTGTTTGTGCTGTCTCAGATAAAAAAATAAAATCTTTTTTTTAAGAGCTCTTGTTTAATATTCCTTGACTGCTACATGCTAGATAGGTATGTATGTACCTATATATACGGTCCACATCAATAGCACACTGCTGGAAACTGCTCATCACAACAACTAATAAGCTTATTCTGTTCTTCCCCCTTGCAGTACACCTGCTTCAGCTCCATGAAGCCATTGACTATCTGACCATTGCCAACATGGCTCTTTAGAATGCCCTTTAGAATCACTGATTACAGCCTAGGGGGAGAAGAAAACATTATTTATACCCTTGGGCAGTAAGTCATGCACTGCTTTATGAAGTCTATTCTATTGTTGCCTTGAATTGTTATTTAAAGCATGCATTTTTACTTTAAAGTTAATATTCTTTGTATTTTATCTCCTTAGCTGGATTGAGAACCAAGAGATTGTTTTATTTATGGCTTATATACCCACAATACTCATTATTACCTGCCACATGATAGATCTACAGTAAATGTTTGCTGACTAGATGTATTGATTTGAAGAGGAACACAAGAAAAGTAAAGTCATATAAAAAGGAGGTTTTGGAATAGCACCAGGATAAATACTACATGCAGAGTAACTATTGGAGTTCCTAAGATGGAAGACAGGAAAGGCCTAGAAGAGGTGAGCTTAAGCTGAGTTTTAAAGACTATCTAGTATCAGAACAGACAGAAGAGATAGAGCAGGGAAGTTCTGGTGACAGAAATAGTATGAACAAAGGCAGGTGTCCCAACTGGGAAGGATTAGGAGGATAACTTCACTGAGCAGAGGATTTGTCTTGGAGAGCAGTGGGTGGTAAGAACAGCTGAGTTATCTCTGGGCCAGATGAAGAAGAGGCATACATTTCAGGTGAAAAACTTGTAGCCAATGCGAAGTCATCAGACGTCTTCAGCAGAAGAGGGAGTTGATGAGAACAGTGTTTTAGATGAGAGTCCATAAAGTTCATTCCAGCAGACTCCTCATTGACACTTATGTGGCAGGCTTGGTGAGAGGACTGGGAGTGAGAAAGCAGCTTGAGGAAGCAATAGTGGAGGGTTAGAAACAATTACTTTAGAAAATCAGAGAACACTAAATTTTTCCTCCATTTTCTGTTATAATGACCCCAAATGACTTAAATTTCTCTATCAGCTATTTTCCATGCCTTCTAATGATGTAGTCTAGAAAAGTTTCACTTCTCTAGCTGTCCCTCTCATGGTCTCAGGGTTAGTTCTTTCAGGTTCCCCGTCCCATGAGTTTGACTCTCCATCAGTTTCACATAATACTTTACAGATACTCTGATTGACTCCTTATGTAACACTTCATTCAACAGGAAGCTATATTGTATATAAATTATAGAGGATACAAAAATAAGATGAGGCCCCTTTTCTCTTCACGCTCACCATCAAGGACTGACTATGAATTGGGAGGAAGACCTCATCATGGGAAACTGAATAAAGACATAATAAAATTTTCTGAGGGGAAAAAAAAACAAAAACTAAAATTATATGAAAGCCAGTAGAGTAGAAGGAACTAGGACTTCAAAATTTGTTTCATTGTTCTTAGCTACATAAACTTTGTCTATCCCTAGTTTAAGAGTTAGAGACTATAAAATTCAGAATGGCCTGGCATATTAGATGATTTTAAAGCATGATTTTAAACATTTATTACAGAAAATTCAAGCACATATAAAAGTAGAGAGAATAATCTAATAACTTCCCATGAATTCATCACTTTAGGAATTCTTCATTCATGGGTGGTAATATTTCATCCACAGTCCAATCACTGTCTGCACCTAGATTATTTTGGAGCAAATGCTCAACCTTGTATTATTTCATTTGTAAATATTTTAATTTCTATCTCTAAAAGGTAAAGATTCGTGTGTGTGTGTGTGTGTGTGTGTGTGTGTGTGTGTGTGTGATGGCAATACTATTGTTCCTCCTAAAATATTTTACAATAATTTCTTAATATAATTGTCACTACAGGGCCAGTTTTCAGATGTTTCCAGTTGTCTCCAAACTGTTCCCCGCCCTCACAGTTTTCTTGTTTAAATCAGGATTCCAATAAGGTTTAAACAGTGCAATCACTTGATGTGGTTGGTGTCTTTTAAGTGTTTTTTAATCCATAGGTTTTACCTTCATCTTTCTTCTTCCTTGCTGCTTATTTGTTACAGAAACCAAGGAATTTGCCCTTTGGGATTCCCTGTAGTCTAGATTTAGCTAATTCTATTCCCGTGGAATCATTTAACATGTTTTCACTCTCCCTTATATTTCCTGTGATTTGGTAGTTAAATCTAGAGCCTTGATCTAATTCATGTTTGATTTTTCTTTATTTGGCAGGTGGGGGAGGGGGGGCAAGAATACTTCTGAGGTTCTCTTTTTTATTTCCATTAGCAATTGTGTCTACTTGTTTCTCTTTTTAAGATGTTAATGGTTATTGAAGGTTATTGTAGATCTATGATTTCACTGGGATTGCAAATGTTAATTTTGATCATTAATTGAAACAATTCTAATGAACTTTCACTTATTGACTGTCTGATCACCCTGAGGTACTTTTGTATAAGAAAGGCAGGATAAATGTTAATTCTTTCCCTTTACATACCTATTTTAAAACTTATTAGTTGGTTCCCTAGTGTCCTCCATTTGTGCTACTGCTATTTACTAGTGGATTTTAAAATATATATATGCTTCATTCTATTGCAGTACTTATTCTTATTTTATGCTCACATTATCCGATCCCTGGCCAGCGAGAGCCTTTTTAAACTGGTTCCTGAGTCTTTTTAACATGAGTGTGATAGTCGTTGATGTGTTCTAGCTTTGTGATGTGACAGAATGTTCCACGCCATTTTTTATATTTCCTTCCCCAGATCTGGAATCAGCTATTTCTCCAAAAAGCCCAATTTCTACTGTGTCATGATATGTAGAGGCCACAGTCTGAACATTAAGTGTGCTTATTGCTAGTGGGTTGGTCATTGTTTCTAGGTCTTCGCAGTGGATAGAACTAGGAAATATGTATATTTTTTCTCTAAGAAAAAGTATATAATGAATCATATGATATTTCCAGTTCAGGTTCAGGACTGCAAAGTTGTACCTTAACCTCCCTGATATTATATCCATGTCTCCTTTTCCCTTGCCAAAATTCCTTGTTCTTAGTGCAACAGCATAACTACTCATTTGCTTTATCCTGCAACAAACACACAGTAGTTTCAGAATTACAATACCACACAACCAGCAACAGTGTAACTATTGAAAGAAGTTTGTTTATTCTGTGACTGTTTGTCTTTTATATGTATATTCTGCTGGAGATGTACAAATTTCTGTTAACCTGCAATACAAATTATTCTTAATGTGATATCGTTTCCATGTCCCACATTTTTGTCTTAAAACCCCAAACTGCTGATTTCCAAAATGTTTAAATCCCTATTTATAATTTTTCTTTATTAATCAGTAATGAGATTACAGATAGGAATGATTATGAGACTTACTAAAATAATTACCTTGAGTGTCATCACTGAATCCTCAGGATATACTCTTGCCTATTCTTTTTTCTTAGACCAGACTCAGATAATTTCACAATTTCATTCATTCATTCCTTCATTGATTCATTTAAGAGATACTTAATAAGTATTGTATGACACTCAGGCAAGATGGAATTTAACATGTATTGACTGTCTGCTATGTCTCAAGTGTTATTCTAGCTGCTTTATATACATTTTCTCTCACAATTTTATAAGAATCTTTGGAAGTATATATCACTATTCTGTAACTGATTTTCAGATGAGACAATTGGGATTCAGTGGGTTTTCTTTCTCCAAAGTGACTAAGCTGTCAAGTGGAAAAGCCAGAATTAACATATTGGTCCATTTTATTCCAATGTCATATATAAGGTACACTCCCTATCCTTAAGGAGTTAGTGTAGAGTTTAGACACAGGAAGAACAAAGTACAATAGAAGTTCAGGCAAAAGAGATATTAAACTGTGTGGGACATCACAAAAGAGGTGACAATTTGCCTGAATCTCAAGAAAGAATAGAATTTTGTTGAATAGAGAGGAGTGCATTCTGTGTGAAAAGATGGAGAAAAACAAAATTTCATAGGTTAAAAGGTACAGTGGGTTTTCGAAATGATGAATAGTCTCATTTGACTAAAATTTAGTGTAATATGGGGAAATAGAGCTACAACAGAAAAGGTGCCTAGGACTGTAGTCGGGACCTGAATGCCATTCTGAGGATATAGGACAGCCAGGAGTGAGTGGGGCTCAATCCCAGCCACTGGCCAAGTTCCATCTAACCCACATACTCCTCCTTTGAAACACTCAAGGCAAAACCTAGCTTCATAAATCACACATCTAATGGGTTGATCTTCATATCTTCTAGCAATTTCCTGCTAAATTTGAAATTGTTTTAGATGTTTTGCTACTTGAAGTTTTACCAAATTAAGTCTTCCAGTTGGAGAGCCCTAGAGTAGTCACATGAAGCATTGCACTGTGATTGGCACTGGTTGCACTGGAATTCTTGATATCAACAATGAAGTCTTACTGTAGATGGACATACTTGGAGTCAAGTAAGTCTTAGAATATTCTGATAGCTCATCAATTTCTTGTAAGGGCTCTGCTAAAAATGTTTATCAATTTGATTAATAAGTATGGGATTATGGAAACAAAAGGAAAAATATAACAATTCAAGAGATTTGGGTAATATTGAAATCAGATTTGAATAAGAACCTTTTACTCTAGAAATGAATTACATCTCAATTGTACACAATAGACTCCTTATTTCAGGTAACCTTGTTGGCTTAAGATCCTTCCTTTGCAAAGCATTAAGGTTAAAAAAAAAAACAAAAAACACTTAACCTAATATCCTCATACATTCCCCTTGTGGGGATTTCTAACAGTGAATTGGTCTCCTTATTATCCTGTTTTATTAAGAAAGTGTGAGATTGCATAATTCATGGCAACTAAAGTTTCTTTTGTAATATGACATTTTCTATCTTAATTGTCCTTCCAGTTCATAATGCATAAATCAAATGTAGTTGAGCTCTGTAAAATCTTATTAGTTATGGATCTTTTGAGATCTGAGTGAGCTATTCCCTCTTTAGGACTAGTTATGATGTATGTCCTCAGTGTTCCTTACTTCCTTCCTTTCTTCCTTCCTCTTTCCCTCACTCTTCTCCTTCCTGCCTTCCTGCCTGCCTTCCTTCCTTCTTGTCCTTTCCTTTTCCTCCCTTCCTCTTCCTTTCTCTCTTCTTCCCTTCCTTCCTTCTTCCTTCCTCCCTCCCTTCCTGCTTCTTTCTTTTTTCTTTCTCTCTTTCTTTTCCTTCCTTCCTTCCTTCTTTCCTTCCTTTGTTTCCCTTCCTTCCTTCCTTCTTTCCTTCCTTCCTTCCTTCCTTCCTTCCTTCCTTCCTTCCTTCCTTCCTTCTTTCCTTCCTTCCTTTCTTTCTTTTTGTTATAGTAGCTGGACTATTCTTGTGGAAGGTAAGAGAACAGAATATTATGTAAAGAAAGGACATGGCCTTCACCAATACCCAAAACTCTCTGGTTATGGAAACTTTAAACCTACATGAAAATGTTTGCTGGACACAAATTTACAAAATCCACA
Source organism: Taxidea taxus jeffersonii (assembly GCA_003697995.1). NCBI lineage: Eukaryota > Metazoa > Chordata > Mammalia > Carnivora > Mustelidae > Taxidea > Taxidea taxus. Next base: position 102,300 of record ML106208.1, on the reverse strand, counting down.
CTTTTGAAGAGGTAGTCCATTAATTGTTGTTGATGTCATATTTAAGAATGAGGATATTTATAGATATCACTTTAATATTTTTAGTCAGCACTGTACTACAAAGTGCAGCATATAAATTGATCTGTTGCCCAGAGGGGTCATTGATTCCACTCTTAACTATTCCTGACAAAAGATTTTATCTGACATATCCTGATAATTATAATCATGTGGTATATTAGCTTTAATTGCCCCTACCATAAGCTTTAATTTTTCATTTTGTGCTAGTGTAGACCCAGTCAAAGCCAATATAAATCCAAGATATGTGTTTAGGTTAGAGTTGTGGTTCATACACTTGAACGCACTTTCAAATCACCTGGGGGGCTTTTAAAGTCCTATCAGCCTGGGGCCCCACTCCCAAAGATTCAGATTTAATTGGTCTGGCTGTAGGATCACATCAGTTGCACAAATCCACGGAACATCATTTATTGAGAACATATTCATCCCCAGGGGCCCCCAACCTCCCAGAGCCCAAGTCCATTGTGTTCTGTGTGAATGTGCCTGCTGTACTTGTGCAAACTTGGAAACCAAAAGAGAGAAGCTCCCAGATGATCCAAAATGCAGCCAGAATTGAGAACCATTTTTAATATATAAAATAGCATGAGACATTAACAACATGTATGTAGGAGCCTGCATAGAAATGGATTCAAATCTTGCTCTACCACTGCCTAGCTGGATAACCTCAGGAAAGTCATGTAACCTCTTGGAGCCTCAATTTCTTCATAAATAAAATAACAATAATAGTACCTGCCTCATGAGGTCATACTAAAGAACAAAATAAAGACAGTCTAAGTGAACTGCTTGGTACAATGTTCATGCTCAAGAAGCCACTATTATTATTTCAGTTATTAAAGCAAAATGTCTATATTAGTCTAGACTCCTTCAGTACTAACTCACAGAAATCCAACGTAGATAGCCTGAAGCAAAAATGGGGACTTTAAGCAAGCCACAAGAAGGGTAGGGTTGGACTTGGTCTGAGGGATTCCAGCATTGGAATGCCAGTAGGACACATATTCTGTCTCTCTGGTGCTGATTCTGATTTCTTTCATGGTGCTTTCATTCTCTTAAGCTAGCTGGCCTTGTAACCTATGACCATAGGCAAGTCATGTCTTAAACCTTTACAGCCTCTTATGCAGGGAAGAGTAACTCATTATATTCAACTCAGCTGGGAAGATCACGGTGACCCAGCCTGGCTATAAGACCACGTCCACCCCTGTGGTCAAGATGTACAGTCCTTAAAATGGAAAGAAGGGCAAAGTACAGATGAACAGAGTAACCACCTTCATTTTCACTACTGAGACTTGATTCAAATTATATAAAATGCACAAAACTTCTGCCATCCTAGGACCTGTCAGCAGATAAGGAAGAACAGCAGTAAGGTCCCAGAAGCAGTGAAGAAACTCTCAGAGTTTAAAACACCCAGTTTCTGGGGCATCTGGGTGGCTCCGTGGGTTAAAACCTCTGCCTTCGGCTCAGGTCATGATCCCAGGGTCCTGGGATCGAGCCCCGCATCAGACTCTCTGCTCAGCAGGGAGCCTGCTTCCCCCCTCTCTCTGCTTGCCTCTCTGCCTACTTGTGATTTCTGTCAGGTAAATAAATAAAATCTTTTAAAAATAAATAAATAAAACACCCAGTCTCTCTGCCCTTCATGACCTATACATAATAATCAACACTAAGATGCTTTTCTGACAATACATTTCTTAGCCTCTCTGTTCTAGTTTACTCGAGATCTTCAGGTTGGCAGGCAGCTGAGGAGTTGGGCAAGCTGATGTCACACTCCCAGCAGTCTGCATTATCTAATACCTGAGGTGTTCTCTCCTCCCACTCCCAGCCCACAGTCCGTCCTAACCTACACGAGTGGGAAAACTTAGCAGTTTTTTATAGGAGCACACTCCACAGCACTTTACTGTGTATGTTATCCAAGAACAAGGCACTGAGGAAGAATAATCACAAAAGGCCCAGAGACCCCCTTTAACATGTGGATTGTTCAAGCCACTTAACCCTTGTGGTGGAAAAGCTACAAGCATTGTGATAGAGGAACAAGATTCATCGATTTATAGCAAGTGTGGCTTTTGATTTAGCTTCTCAGAGCTTCACTTTCCTGATGGGTAAAATAAGGGCAGTAATATTTCAGAGGACTGTTGTAAGAGTTGAATGCTCTTAATAAGTGATGAGGTCTTTGAAAGTCAATTACACTCTACACATTGGATCTTCAATAAGGAGTTCCAGGGTTTGGGAGATAGTTTCATATTCATCAAGTTAACTGAAGAGATCTTGCTAAGAGCATGCTGTCCTATATTTAGAGCCAGTAGAGAGGATGACTGGGCATATACTTGAATATCCTAGGAAACATTGCAAAAGATGCACAAGTATCACTGGTACTCACTGACCTTCGACTCTTAGCACACTGACTTTGTGTTTGTATAGATGAGTGATGGAGCTGCTGGCATTCACTCTAAATCACCCTGCTACTTTACTGGTCAAGGGCATCATTTAGGAAAGGACCCGACTCACTTCACCAGAACATAGTACAACACTTTAGATAAGGAAGTAAAGTAGAAAAAATTCAAATATTAATAGCATTACTAGCTCTTCTATGTCAGTTGATGCTTCTGGAGATTTTGAGGCCTGTTTACAGTTCCTATTCAACCCAAGTAAATTGATGATGGATTGATAAGAGTTGATGGGAGGATTGTATGAGTGAACATGTAAAAGCCAACTGGCTCATGGCCAAGGACACAGATGGCACTCTGACTCTTATGGGCAGCATCAAGTTCCAGATTATGTACTCTGGACTGGACAGGTATACTCTATTGGCAAGGAGCCTCATCCCAGACAGTGATATTAAAATAGTATGCATAAAAATATTTTTATAGTATGCAACTTCTCTGGCCTAAAAATTGAGGAATTACCTTTCTAAGGCTTTTCTAGTGTCAATACTCCGTAACCAAAAGTCCAAATATTTCCAGAAGTTAAAATTTGTTTTCAGTATAAAACAGGAATGAATTGAACAAAGGAGCAGTCTACTCATGAACCTTTACCTTTTAGGAGCACAGAATTGCCTATATCAAATAAACATAAATACAGGTCAACTATAAACTTTAAATTGTTCAAAAGATTGGTACTTCAACATCACTAAAATATAGTGAGCAAATTGATGAGAATATCTTGGAAGTGAAGGAATACACTTTCTTAATTTTTTTAAACATCTGGTCTTCATACAAATTTTATTTCAATTTTTTGCTAATATAGCCACACAAATGCCTGATTTATACAGCTTTAAGTATCCCATGGCAACATGATCTTGTGCTTTTCTCTTCCAGTTCCTTTCTAGCCCTCCCCTACTTTTTTCTTGAGAGAATCAGGAAAAGGTTTTCTGTTTCTTAACTGTTGAATCTATTTATGAGAATTTGAACCGAACAGTTTAGCACAATTAAGCAGGATGCCTCATTCATCAAACCTTCATTTTTTCTGAGACTCCCATCCTATCAGTCACCAAAAACATGTGCTAAGTGGAAACTATTCCTAGTCTATTGGCATGCCACATCTGTTGACAATTATAGAGGTACATACGATGCCATTCATATCATGGCATGTGCTTCCCTGTGCCTCGGGTCACAGGCCCTCGGGGCCATTTTTCCAGTGTGTCCTGGAACTAATAAGCTTGATTTTGCCTGAGAACATGTTTATGCACCTTGTTAAGGAACTAGTCATTCTCTTTTGCTTTTCATTATCATGGCGTGCCTACGCGCGTGCATGTGTGTGTGCGCGCGCACATGCACACGCGCATGCGCACATGAGCAGTGAGGAAGAACCATACCAAGGAATAGTCATAAAGACTTTCTTTTACATACCCACCAACCTTCCTTGTAAATTGCTACTTTATTTTTTATTCATTCTTTTGTTAATAGCAGGTTTTTTGGCTTCTCTTGGATTTTGTCTTTTTTAAAAAAATACTGCTTAATTCTGGATTTATTTCCTCCTGTTCTTAGTTAAGATTTTGATCAGACTTTTTTCAATATATCTATTTAATCAATCTATGTAATGATAAGTTCCTGGGACCCTCTCTGAAGTTATGCCCTCTTTCTTTTGGATCTCTTCCTGACCTATAAGCATTTTTCATTGTATAGTACATATTATTCAGGAAGTATCTAAAACCTGAAAAAGTGGAGCTGAATCTGTAAGGCATCCACCCAGGTGTTTTATCTCTCTAATCTTAACACCTGGAATAGTTGCCACTATCTAAAATGTTGACCTTTTTACCTGTGTTTACTTAAATATTTAACATTGGGTATGTGTAACTGTAGTAAATTAGGTTTGTGTTTTGTTTTTGTTTTTGTTTTTTCATTTAAAAGAGAGGTACTGCTTGCTTTTGGACATTAATTTTGTCCAAGTTTAATTAATATTTATTAAACTTTTATTAATTTTGTTAACCTTTTATACTGTTATGAATAATTAAATGAATTCTAGTAGAAAAGCTACCTGAAGGAAGTTATTTAATGGATGAAAGAAGAATTAGTAGAGAAAGAAGTTGAGAACGACGTTGAAGTCAGTGATAGTTTCACCCATGGTGGTTAATGGTGTTTCTTAATCTTCAAATATCAAGTGTGTTTAATGCTTAATTATCCTTAATATCTAAATGAATTACCACCATATTGAAGAAAAGAGGAAGTGACCTACAAATTCTTTTGTGTTTATTGAAGAGGAGCAGATTGAGGAGCTTGGAGAATTCTACAGGAGAGAGGGGGTTGTTAGATCCTAGGCTCCCACTTAAACTTCAAATGAAGAAAACAGGGTGCATGAGTGTGTCTCTTCTCCAGCATTAAATTTTGCACTGGTTTGCTATTAAACTCAAGGGTATGTGAAGGAAGCAATTTTAATTGCTTGGTACTTTAAAAACCTGCTCTACTGTTCAATGGGTTAGAAATATTTTGAAAATTTGATTACGCTCAGAGCCATGAAAATTTACCTGTAATAAATTTTTGCTGTATGCCTACAAAAATCTATCCTCTAGAAATGAACACGCAAATGCAACTATAGAATGCTTATAAAAAAAGGGAAGATAATATTTATTGAAGACCTATGTGGTGCCAAGTGCATGATATTCATTATTTTATCCTCTCTACTTAATGTCTGTATGAGTAGATATTGCTATTTCTGTTTTACAAGGAGGAAACTGAGTCTAAAACCAGCTAAAACACTTACCTAACTGGTATGAGGTACAGTGCAGATCTGAACCAGCAGTTTGACTGCAAGCCTATTTTCCTTCTCTGCTCTCTTTACATCTTTGGGATTATGTTGAAAACAGTGAGGAGTGGCAGCTTCTTAGTTGATGTAGGCTTTGCAATCAGTGTAGCCTGATTCACCAAAGATACACATCCAGCTTCCACTTGGGGCCTGACTGATCTGGATTTGTGTCTAAATTATCCCATATATCAAATAATGCTGGATTCTCTCTCCCAATTTCTGCTGTGTAGCCCGCTTAAAATGTCAAAACTCCCACCGTTCCAGGAGAATACTAAGAATGTTGTCTGATGTTAATCAAGTATACGCTGTGCTGTCTTGTATTAATTAAATTTGTGGTACCTCAATCAAGAATCCTTCAGGCTGGCTTTCGAAGCATGCTCTGTCTCTGGCGCAGGAAGAGCCTATTTTGAGATTTTCCTATACAAAAGTCGGGAGCCACCATCAGGTATGGTTTGGAGACTTTGCAACTGGTGCCCAAACATAAGTGGAATCTAGCTTCTGTGGAAGTTTTTAATAAACCTTCTTATTTGACAATTAGTCAAATGTCTAGAATATGACATTCCTTCATTATTTATTTTTCCACTTATGGCTATGTTTTAAGGTTCTTTTGATGTTGTTGGTCCCCCCAGGTAGTGGTAAATGACCACGAGTGCTAATAGCCTGGTTTCCACAGGCGCCTGCTAACAACTGCCTCATAAATATTCAACAGGGGCATTCTGTGTGAAGGGCTGGGGAATTAGGTGACCTGCCAAGTCTTTCCACATCTAATATCTATGATAATGGCTGCAAATTACATGGGACAGAAGGAACGGGTATTGCACTGTGAAAAAGCGGAAGGGAAATCAAGACAGCCCGTGGCTCCTGGCAGCTGCCTGGCTGAGAACACCTTTGCCAGGTGCTAGTCCCTTAGGTCACTGCCTTTCACCTCTGCCCTACAGCTGAGGTCTGGAGTTCACCCCTGCCTAACCACAGTCCTTTTGAGCAAGTCCTCACCACCCCAAAGAGGAACACAGGCTTTCCTCTTTGCTTTAATCTTTTGTTGTAATGGTAATTAGCATTACCTCTTGAATAGTAAATTAAAAAATCCAAAACAGAACTTTAAATTTAAAAAGCTTTTCCACTAGGAATCCAGTTGCATTAATTTTGTGGACAAGGTAAACTGAATTAGCCAAGTGTGTGCATTCATTACCTTATTCTAATCCTCAACATCACAAATGCAAAAGGCTGTCATTAAATTTGAGAACTGACAAGAACTGGGATTTCTCGGTATGAGTGTTGAAAGATTAATTTGAAAAGATCTCACTAAAAAACACAAAAGGTTATTGCTAACGTGGGATATTTTATATTCATAGTCTGTACCTGGTTTTAAAGTGCCTGTTTGCAGTACCTGGTTTAGAAAGAAGTGATACGTTTAGAGCACTTGATCAAATTTTAAATTGAAATACCTATAGTTATTATTTTGTTCTGGTGATACACAAGCCCAGTTTATAAGATCAAATTGGAAATTTCTTCTGTCATCAAAGGATATTTGACTTCCAGTTATTAAATATTTCACATCCAAACAGAAGCTAAAAACAAGGAAAAAAGAGAAATATGAGCTTTTCCCCCACCCTTTCCTTCAAAATATGATTTCAAAAGAGAAAGTATTTACTTCTTTGACAATATTTCATACTCTGATTTGCCCTGAAAATGTTAGTGGTAAAAAAAAAAAAAAATGGTAGTAATGAAAGCAGTGGTAATAAATTTCGTGCAACCATAGTTAATTTTCACCAAACTAGTTGTCAAGCTGGTTGTGGGGTAAAAATGTACATATTTCAACTTTGATCGGTGGAATTTTAATGTTATAAATAGCTATATACCTTGATTTACACATCTGTAGCACATTTTAAACATCTGTATCCAAGATGACCATTTGGGGAAAGGAAGCAAAAGGGTTCATTAGCTTCACTTAATACCTGTTGTTTGGTTCTGTGTGCAGCATTCAAGTCCCAAATGAGACTTGTGTTAAAAGAAATTATATATAATTTGCTTAGCTTATTAGAGAGTGAATAGCCTAGAATGGCTTTTTAAAAACCAGAATGCGAATTTACAGAGTTTTCTAATGTTATACAATTGTTGAAGAACTGAAATATCAGTCCTGATAGTGAAAATGAGAATAATTGAGATTAAGCTCTTAACTCTGTTATCACAGGACACTTCACTCCTTTGTGTGGCGTTTATTAGTTTGCCAGAGATTTTTGCATTCAGAACCTAAGACCTGGTTTCAAAAATGCTATGTTAGGGTAATAGACTGTAGCATGATTTTCATCAAACTTGATTAATTTTAGCCATAGATAGCTTGAAAGAACAGCTTGGTTTGAACTATTACATATACAGGAAGAAAAGGAGTATATTGCATACCTTAGCTATAAAATATGAAGTCCAAGCTATGATTCAAATAACCTTTATAGGTAACTCTTTTATTTTAAAAGATCATAGTTTATAATGTTACCACTCCAGAGATCCTAGGCAGCCATTGCTACTAAGAAAATTGCATTGCTTCGATCTATCCTTACTACATGTTTGCTTCTTTCCTATTAAAACACAGCCCTAGAAGCAATTTTAATGATCCGGGATGTAGTCCTTAGTCTCCCCTTCAATCAAGACCAGATCTAAAGCCATAGCTTCTAAGATCAGAAGAGTCTCCTAGATCCTTTTCATCTGTTGTTAGTATAGGGGCCCCCTCTCTGCCCCCCATGAGCATAAGAACAGCAGTTTTGTTAGAAGAAGATCTGAAAAAAACATCAAACCCCTTTCTGCTGGAGATGTATTTATTTTGTAGTAATTAAAAGCTAAGAGGGCTCCTTCTCAAATTTTTGCTTGATGATTCCTGAGTGAAACATTTGCCACTTTTTTTTCTCAACACTACCCCTTATATGTATTGAACTTAACTTAGGGGGAGGGTTGGGGATGTTAATCCTTTCTTTGAGTGACCTTTTGCAAACACTTACTTACCCTAGACCAGTAGTATTCCAAGAATATAATTAAGGATCTCTTGTAATGCTTGTTGAAAGTACAGATTCCTGAGTCTCATACTCAAAAATACTAATGTAATAAATCTGGTGTGGGACCCAGAATCCTCATTTTTTTTAAAGTTTCCTTGATGACTAAGATGTAGGGAGTCCAGGAACCATTTTTTGAGGAACAGGAGGCGTTCTGAGTCCTTACTCATGTGTCCAAACAGCAACTACTTGCTGTGATTACCTAAGAATTACATGATCTAGGCAGTGTTTTCCCAGATTTAGTAATATTACCAGGTTCAGAACCAAAGGGATAACAACCAAGCTACTTGGGATGAATAGCAATTTGATAATGCTGACAGCGTTCCGGAGTGGGAAGACCTGGGTGAATTCCAGGGCCCTGTTGATGAAGCTTTTGCAGTGGTAAGAGACTTACTACCATGACTCAGTTTTCTAGTATATGAGTAGAGATAATCATCTTTGCCTCTACCCACATAATACCAAGACTCTGACAAATATTGAGGCACAGCTTATAAAAATAAACTAATTTCTGCATGGTACTATAGTTATATAAGTAACAGATTTCCAAAAACCAAATACCCATAGAAAACCCAATGTTTTACTTATGTTTTATAATAATTTCCCTCAGTTTTAAATGATGGTTTGTAAAACCACCTCCTCAGAGACTTTCCCCTTAACTTTCTACTTTACCTTCATCCTGTCCCAATTCATTTCTATAAAGATATTAAGATGCCAGATTATATGTCACATTTCTAAACCACCCTCTAACTGGTACCCTTGGAAATCTTACATTTCCCACACTCAGAACCAAGAAGGTCAACCATATTTGGCTTACTGAAAATAACAAACAGCTGCTGAGCTGGCCTGGAATATTGTATGGGATAAAAAGTCAGGTTTAACCACAAAAGCCATCCCAGTCATGAGTCAGTGTGTGGGTGCCTCCTTATAAAACTCCATGCAAGATAGAGGCACTGAGTGGGGGAAAGCTCTCAAAAGGTTCTTTGGAATTGGAATTTTTGAAAGGACACATCCTTGTCTACCCTCACCAGAGAAATCTTTCCCATTGCCTTACCTATCTCATGCTTTCCAAACAGTATGTATATTTCACATCAGAGCAGAGTACCCCAGGAGTCCCTGTAACTTCTGTTTTGTCAAAGATCAGGAAGCTGCGTGTGATTAAACAAGACAGGTTTATTACTTGTTGGAGTAGGGGAGGACATGTCCCATGAGAAACCATGAGGCATCTTAGTCAAAAATTTTAGAAAGAACTTAAGGATTTGGGTTTGGGGTAGGGCATGGTTTGTGGAGGGTCCAACAAAGCAGGGATTTGCTCTAGATCGGCTGTTCTCAGGAAAGGGTACAACTCTATGACTAGACATCTTAATCTTATCTGCAGGGAGGACAGACCAGGTACAGTATGATTATTTGCCATGAACATTTCAGGTTCTCTTTGTAGGTGCTGTTATTGTTGTTGTAAGATTAATCTTCCACTTTGCCATTGTTTGTTTATGATTTGTTCATCTGATCTCAAATTGCATGTCCCTAACATTGAGGAACTTGGGCCTTAGAGACATGCAAAGACTTAGGAATCTTCAGAAAAGTAAAGAGAGACTCCCTCCATGAAGCAGCAAGTCAGGAGAGGAATTATAAGGAAGATCAGGAGGAATGAAATGGTTGCCAAAATCTATTCAAGTGAGGGATGGGTGGATGGATGAATGGATGCAAAATATCAGGCCTGTCTGAACTTACTACCATCCCAGATAAGATTATCCTGAATACCACTGGATCCAATAACCAAAAAAACACAGGATCCCTACCATTTTATTATTTATTCGCTTATATATGTATTGCACATACATTGACACATATTACTGAAATGATGAAGAAAAGCAGCTAATGTTCCAGAAGGGTTTCTTCATTTGTAACTAAAGGGAAAATAGGTAGGATGAAAACTCAGTAGAAAACTGTGTGCAACATTTAGTTTTAACATCCATTACCTTTTAAATCTGTCAGAAATCTCTTGTCAGCTATGGTTATATTCTTCACAATCATAAGGTTACCCTATGAAATGTTCATTTCCCCATAATCATAATGTGGAATCAGGATATGAGGGGAGGAGGACATTCCTTTTCCAACTTCTTCAGAATGATAGAGGGATTCTTCCTCAAGAGGTGTGGGAAAGAACCCAGTTGAGCCACATGAGTGGCATAGATAACTCTAGAGATTGAACTCACTCTTAATGCTTATTACCCTGGGCAGAGAGCAGAGTGACCTCTCTTCCTTTCTGTATTCTTTGGAAGGACTAACCTTCCTGATATGTTAAACCACCAATCAGAGTATGAATATTCAAGGGAAACCATTTGCTCACTATTTATTTGCTTCTACTTTGCTTTCTACTTCAAATCTAAAGGCTTGTCATACCAGCCCCTCCTCCTCCTGTTGGAGGTTTGTAAAAGCCTCCTTGCTCCTTTAAAAAAAAAATTCTTCTTCTTTTTTTTCCCCCCAGAATGAGCATTCTGAGAACAAAACTCTTCTCTGATAACTCTTATAAAACACTTTTGTGCTTGGCTCTCCAAGGATTAAGAATTGGACACATAATTCTCCATTCATTTCTCAAGTGTCAAGAGAGAATTGAGTTTAAAGGCTCCAATTCCCTTGCAGGTTACACCGTCTATCTAGATGAATTAGTATTCAGCATGGCTTTGGGAAAAAATCTCAGATGATTTGCAGTTTTGCAAATTGTTCAGACTCATAATGAAATCTAAGGCTGAGGAAATCACTAAACAGTTCATGATCATGAGTTTTTTCCTCTGATGTCCGGACATCTTGGATCAATTCATTCATCTCCCTTCTTTGCCTTATCTGTATTAGGCAGCTGAGGCTGCTTGAGAAGGTCACATACACTAGTAACTTGATGCAAATTCATGGCCTCCAAGTTTAGCTGGGCCCTCAATGAGGCCTCCTGCTATATGTCCTCAGTTAGTTCCTCTCCCAGACTATCACCACTAACCTCATTCTCCCACCTTCCATATCCTTCCTTGCTTAGGAGAGGGCAGTCCATTATCCAACCATTCCCACTCTCCCTTTTGGATACAAAAAGATGTCTGTCTGTCTTCTTCAGGGCTATGTTCTGGGTCTGATAACTTATACTCCCAAGCCCCTTAAACTAGCAATTATTTCTCTTCCATAGCTTCAGCTTTCTCTCCCCACTAACATTTCTCCCTCAGAATATAAATTATTCTCATCTTTTCCATTAAAAAAAAAAAGTAAGTGCCTTCACATGACTCCATATCCCTCCAGCTCTATTTCTTTGCAGGCAAGCATGTCCCCTCCTATTTACTCCTTTTTGCACTGCAGTCTCAATTCCACCTCTACTATGACTATCTAGATGAATTAGTATTCAGCACAGCTTTGGAGAAGTCCACAAAGACTACATACCCTTCCAAGGACTCGTTTGGATTTGGCCAAATCAAATGGGTCTATTCTAGTCCTTCCCTTACTTGATTTTTCTGAAGCATTGACACAGTTGAATGCCACCCGCATCTTGAAGCTCTTTACTTCCTTAGCTTTGGTGCACTTTTCTTCACTATTTTGCACCTCCCTTGTGCTGGTCTCTTAAGTATTAGTATGTGCTAGGGTGTCATCCTTGGACTATTATCTTCTTATTCAGTTCAGTGTTCCTAAAAGATAGAAATTCCTAAATCTATATCTCCAGGTGTTAAAATCCACATAGTCAATATTACCATGTAGATGTCCAATAAGTACTTAAACTCAACATGCCCAAGAGCTGAACTTTTATTACACTCTTACTCCAATCCATCTCTAGGAATAGCAAATTATTGTCCTAGTCACTCCAGCGTGAAACCTTTGCATTGACTTAGACCTTTCTTTCTCATTCAGCCCTTTCTACTCAGTTGATCCCCAAGATATGCTAATTCTACCTTCAAAGTATAACCTTTTCTCTATTGCTTTAGTTAAGGCACTAAAAATTTCTCATTAGTACATTGGTTCTAGTTATCATCTTTAAGTGTGGCTTTCCATTGCTTTCTAGGCAAACTCTTGAGCATGGCATATAAGGTCCTTCAAGACCTGACACCTGCCAAACTCTACAGCCTGCTCTCTGACCAGATTTTCATATGGACCTTTACTCCAGCCATAACGCCCTCCTAGAAGTTCCTTCAAAACAACAAATTATTTCACAATTCCTCCTTTTATATGCTGTTCCTGCTGCTTCTAATATTATTCCTTTCTATTCCTCCTAGCTAATTTCTACTTATCTTCTAAGGCTCAGCTCATATAATAACATCTTAACATGCTCACCCAGGAAATGTTAGCAATCATTATGGCTGTTTGGTACTCATTCTGTGTATTCTCATAATAAGCCTATAACAGTATTAATCATAACATGTGTGTATATATATAGATATACATATGTTGTAATATATATCATATATATTACTACATATATAGTAATTGGCCTCTTGTTTTCCTTACCGCCTAATTTAGCCATTTTGCTTTTAGTTTATTTTGCTCACATTACCTGCCTGGACCCTAAAGGCATTTGGGTTTGCTATCCCTGTTTAAAATACCAAACACTATCAACCATTTTCTAGTGAAATTTTGGTGGGGTTAGTAGTGATGTTGATTATATTTATTGAATTCTTACTATATGGTAGCCATTTTCTAAATATTCTACATGTATAATCTTATCAATTCCATTTATGGGTGAGGAAATTAATAATGAGAGAGGTAAATACCTTAGCCAAGCCACATAGCTTATGAATGGTAGAGCCAGGATTTGAACACATGGAGTAGTAGTCCAGAGTACAAAAAGACAGGGAAAATATTTTCCATGTCCTGATATATCAACATTACTCCATCATTACTCTATTAGAGAGAGAGCCTGGAAAGTTGATTCAGAATATTTATTAAATATCTATAATTGACCCTTGAAAACACAGCTTTGAATTTCATGAGTTCACTTATACATGGATCTTTTTCTATAAATACAGTGTGTGTGTGAGTGTGTGTGTATGTGTACAAAATTCAGAGAGAAATTTTGTGCAGGAGACTGCTTTAGGCCTGTTAAATATAAGTTTAATTTAACACAGAAACCAAGTATTTTTAAACCAAGTTTTTAAAACACCCAAGATGCCAAATTTCCTAAGATGAATTCTCTGGAAGAAGTCCTAAAACTCACTCTCTGATCACTTCCTATCAGACTTGGAAGGGAAAGGTGTTATGTTTTGGTGAGCTCAACTCCACCCTTATTCATTTTGGTTATAGTAAAAAAAGACTTAAAATGTTTTTCTGAGCAAGTGGTTATTCTTAGTTCTAAATTCTCACCACCTCTGAAATGTTACAAGAGCAGCCCTAGTTGTCTTCAAGGAAAAGATTAAAGGAATGAAAAACATATTAATGAGCACACTAATTCAAAACCTCTTAAAATGTTGTTCCCAAGTGTGGTGGATCTTTTGGGCTTATCCCTGAGAAATGGATATTTTGTATCTGGCTTTAGCACACTCAGGAAACCAATCTCCAGGCATTTCCTCCTTACAATTCCTGTACAAGTTCCCTCTTAGAGAATTCCAAAAGTACTTTACTCTATGGTAATGTAGATTTCCCAGAGTTATAAAATTAGGGATGAATGGAGTGAGTTGGTAACTCAAGTAAGTTTACCTGTCTAGTGCCCTGCCATTAGCTACCTATATACACCACGAGGACACCACTTCATTAATTTCATGATAAGCTATACAGCATTGAAATTACATGTTCCTTCATAGACACTGAAAACACAAGTGTAGTTACCATTGCAAATCTTAAAATCTAGATGTGAATACGAAAATCAGGAACCCCAGCTGTAACATAAACTCCACAAGAGGAAGCCTTACTCAATATGGAATCTCTAGTACCTAAGTACTACTTGGCATATTGTAGGTCCTCAAGAATTATTTGTTGAATGAATGGACATCAAACAGCATAAAGGAATATATCAATAAGTATTAAATATGTAAGATTGGATGGCGTTCAGCAAGAATAGCAAAGATGTATGAAGATGGCACAGTTGAACAGAGCCGTGAGGAGTTATAGACTTCATATAGGTGGAGGCAAGGGGGAGGCAGACTAGACTAGGAAAAAGGAAGAGAGGAGGAGTAGAGACGGGAATTATCATCGTGCAGTAGGGAATTGGGCTTAACCTGAGCCAGAGAATCACATGGCGATATAACAGAAACCAGGCAGATCAGGCATGGGAGTATGGACTTAGTCACATTATTTGAATTTGTGTCCTAGCTCTGCCATTTATTCAGTAACCTCATTTAATATCTATAATTTGGAAATAATACTACAAGACATGTATTAAATAAAAATCAAGTAGATATGATAGGTAAAAAAGTAGCACGCAAGCTATTTAAAATATGATATTATTATTGTTGTTGTTATTTTTGATGAAAACAATATTCTGGGTAGCCTTTTGATTCTGGTGGTTTTCTTGGAGTGGGAAATGGTTCACAGAATGGTCCTACCATGTGTTTCTGGGAAGAATAGGTAAAAAGGTGAAACCTAGTGATTGCTTATTGAGTAATTTCAAAACAAGTGAGAAGATTCTTTTAAGATTCCCAAGTATGTTTTAGAAGTGATTTTGAAGTTAAATTTGTAATTGATTTAAATTATTATGAATTGTATGCATTCATTTCACAGAATTATTGTGTGGGAAGTAAAGGTCCATTCATTCACTGAGTTGATGAAGAAACTTGATTAGAGCAATACCCAACCACACTTGTGTTGTTAAGGAACGTTAGAGCTTTATTGTTGTTAATGTTTCTTGGTGCGTGTAATATTCCTTATCTTCAGAGAACTTGACAGACATTGATTTGAACTTCTTTTCAGATACATTCTTAAATTAAAGTCATTGTTTTTGAGTATGCTTAGAAGCGAGAAGTAAGTTTTGCTGGTTGTCAGTTAAAGAAACTATTGAAGAAGCAGAAGTAAAAACTGCATATTCATAGAATATAGTTTTAGAGATGGTCTTAAAACAAATCTGGGCAATGTACTCTACCCACAGTTAAGTGGACGAAGGCTTCAGCAAATGCGCACTCCCACAGCTCCCCTCTTCTGAGTCCGAAGCTGACATTGCTAATCAATCACACATTCCTTCCAGCTGAGTCTGATTTGGCCATTAATTCTTTTTGCCATATAGGGCTCTAGAAGCCAGTACCAGAAGGTCAAGAGTTGTTACAAGCAAAATCAGATCTACTTACTATCCCAAACTAAAGAACGGCTTTACTGAATTTCAAACAAAGAAACCCCCTTATCGCTGTTAATGGCTTGCAAGTGTATAAATGTGTATAAGTGATTAAAGGCTTACATGAAAGTAATGGCTCAGCCTCCCTTTCCCACATATTGCTTTCTTCATTGATTTGGCCCTTCATTATTTCATTATTTATTCATTTGACTGGTGATTCCCTCTCTCTCTCTCCCCCTCCCTCTGCTGATAGCACATCTCATGTTAGATATTAAAGAAAAGGTATGCAAAACCTACTTCCTGCTTTCCTATCTCGCTGTGTGAACCAATCGAATCCTGCTCCCTTTTAGAACCAGTGTGATCACTTGAACTTTTTGTTTGTTTTAAAATTTCAAGTGCGCTCAAAGTGAAAAAAAGTAAGAAGGATGTGTTTCCTTCTGGGTTTTCAAAGCCACTCCTGATTTCAAGCGAGCTGCTGGAGGAATTTCTTGTTGCCTCAATTCTTTTATTTTTTTATTTTTTTTATTTTTATTTAAACATATAATGTAACCCCACCACCCTCTCCCAACACCCCTCCCCCCCCCACCCCCCTCAGTTTGTTTTATGACATTAAGAGTCTCTTTTGGTTTGTCTCCCTCCCGATCCTATCTTGTTTCATTTATTCTTTTCCTACCCCCTTAACCCCCACCCCCATTGCATCTCCACTTCCTCATATCAGGGAGATCATATGATAGTTGTCTTTCTCTGATTGACTGATTTCACTAAGCATAATACCCTCTAGTTCCATCCATGTCGTCGCAAATTGTTGCCTCAATTCTGATAGAACCTAGAAGCTAAGAAAACCTCAGAAACAAAAATGACTAATTACTAAATTGTCCTGCTCCAACCAGCAGTACTGTTTTGAGTCCAGCTGCCCTTTCTCAGAAATGTGGAGGGGAACAGAGAAGAGGCTCTGTGACAGGGAAAGCAGGTGGGGACAGAGGTCAGCAGCGTTGTGCAAGGGGCTGTTTCTGCTCAGCACGAAGCTGAAGGCCAGCTGCTCTGCAACACTGGTTATAAGTCCTTTCACTTGCCTCTTGTACTCACAGTCTCAAGGACTCAGATTTGGGTGTTTCTATTAGGAACATGACTTGGGGATCAGAAGGACCCAAGTTCGGGTATTAGCTGTGCCATTTGAAGCAAGTTCTGAACCTCCCTAAATCTCAGCTTCCTCATCTGCAATGTGAGGAGATTACAGATAGTTCCTCAAAAGGGCTTCTGGGGAGAATGAAGCCAGATGGTCCAATAAAGTGCCCAGCACTGTGCTTACACACTATGAAGGCCGAATGAAGATTATCTTTTGCTATACTGTTATTATCCCCAGCACTGTTTAGCTGGCGGGGTTAGTTTCCTATTGCCCCTGCAACAAGCTGCTGCAAACTTAGTAGCTTAACACAACACAGATGTGTTCTTCTACAGTTGTGTAGATTCCAAGTCAGAAACCAGTTTCACTGCGCTAAAGTTAAGGTGTTAGCAGGGTTGGTTCCTTCTGGAGGATTTGAGAGGAAAAACCCATTTCCTTACATTTTTTTGGCTCCTATTACCTTGTGACCCCTTCCTCCACCTGCCAAGTGTATCAGTCTAATCCCTGCTTTCCCATGGCATCGCCTTCTTCCCTGGCTCCTTCTATGTCCTTCTTAAAAGGACCCTCAATGATTACATTGGATCCACCCAGGTAATCCAGTATAATCTCCCCTTCTCGAGATTCTGAACTCAATCACATCTGCAGAGTTACCCTTTGCTGTATAAATTAACATTCACAGGTTCTGGGGACTAGAATATGACATCTTTGAGGGCTGTTGTTCAGCCTGCCACACCGACTAGATTACTGAACGTCATTGTGCTAATTTGTTCCATATCGTTATGAGGCAGAGTGGTGAGTATAAACTCTAAGGACACGAGGGCTTGAGATACTAACCAAACAAACCATTTAGAAAACTCAGGAATGTTTTCTGTAACATCCATTCTCTCCATTTACTTCTGTCTTGTCTCTACTTCCAAAAAAAGGAAGATGCAATTCAAATACACAGAGTAGGAGAGCAGCATGATCCTCAAACACAGATGGTCCTGGGATTACTGTCTAATTATGCAGCCTGGTAGCTGGCTGTATCACCTTTTTTTATTCCCTAGAAAACATTCCCTGAGACAAGGATGTGAGGCAGGTAGTTTATTTGAAAGATGATTCCAGGAAACACTGATGAGGAAATGAGTCAGAGACTTAGATGGAAGTTAATAAGCAGTGTGTTACTGAGCTGATTACTCTTGTGAACCTGTGGGTGAACTCTGGGATCTGGGAGACAGTAGAACATGCCTCGAAGGTAGCCAGCCTGGAGGAGGAAGCTTTCATCATTAGTCAAGGGCTGATGCCAGGGCCATTATCTCTAGGACTTCTAGCCTGCTCCCCATCCTGGGAGAATGATCATAGTAGGATGCAGAGAACTAGTGAGGAATACTGAGTGTGATGGGTCCATAAATGGGGCACTGACCACATCTGCTGGCACGACCTCTCTGAACTTCAGTCCCTCCTCCAAAAACTGAGGATAGCACTATTCATTTTGCAGGAATTTTGTGAAAATTAGCAACCTTGTGCTAAAGCAGCTAGTAGTAGGTATGGCATGTGAAAATGGTGCAACCACTGGTAATTTTTTTTTTTTTTTACCACTGGTAATTCTTAATGAATGATGGTATCAAAGGTTTCCCATTAGTTTCTGTCTACGAAGTGCATTTGTACTTGGGATGATCCCTCAGTGATTTCTGAGCCCCCGTTTTTTATCCCTAAAATCAGAGAGAAGGGTAGATGTTAAGAGTTTACCATCCATTGTGCATCCCCAGGATCAGCAATCTGATTCTGGCCTGGTTTTCCCTATCCTTTGATGGTGGAATTTCCCTCTGGCCTCTGTGGTTGTGACTGTCAACCGACTTGGACTAATTTGGTCATGGGTGACCCTGAGGTTCTTTTTGGTAGGTCATGATAGCCTCTGAAGAGTATTGAGGTAAGGGTTACCTACTTAGCTGATAACTTCACTACTAGATTGTAATGAACAGAAATCTCAGGCAAATGTTGCCGCATATAAAACATCTACTCAGTAAACATTTATTAGCAAGTAAACACACACACACACAGAGTTCATATGGCCAGTTCTAAAAACCTGAGTATGTTCTAGCTACTTTCAGGTGTTCTGACCCCCAGTTTGCACAAAATAGTTCCTGAAGGCCATCATGAAGACTCCAGGGGCAGGATCTGGTCACCCTTGTGGCTGGTGTCATCAGGGATCCAGGATCTTCCAGTGCTGCTGGCTGGGTATAACACTTTTGGGGATTTAGCCAAAACCTTCGTCCCTAAGGCTAAAGGATACAGGCCTAGCTGGATTCTTATGCCTTTGTGAAGCAAGTGCGGGGAGTGTCCATAAAATATTTCTGCCAATCCACGTATAAATATAACAAATACTTTTGATTTCACTAATGAGAGCCCATTTCTAACATTCACCAAACTACATAACAGACTACAATTTCATCAATAGAAAAAACCCATTAGTTACTTGCAATTATGTTAATTGGCAAAGTATTGCTTGTGGATTGAGATGCAGAAAACACAGACCTGTGTGTGGTAGCTCACCGGAAAGACCACGCCTGTGTTGTGCTTTCTTTTTTTTTTTTTTTTTAAATTTATTTGTCAGAGAGAAGGAGAGAGAGAGAGAGCGCACACAAGCAGGCAGAGAGGCAGGCAGAGGCAGAGAGAGAAGCAGGCTTCCCGCCGAGCAAGGAGCCCATGTGGGACTCGATCCCAGGACCCTAGGATCATGACCTGAGCCGAAGGCAGCAGCCTAACCCACTGAGCCACCCAGACGTCCCTTGTGCTTTCTTAATTAGAACGAAGGCAGCACCTGGTTATAGCTTACCCTAAGTAATGGCCTCCTATGAGCACACGCGCACATGCTGACCTGTACTTTTGTTGTAGTAAAATGTAAGTAACATAAAACTTACCCCTTTAACCATTTTTAAGTGTACTGTTCTGTGGAATTTACATTGTTACCCATCACCACCATCCATCTCCAGAACGTTTTCATCTTTCCAGACCAAAACTCTGAACTTTGTCCCCATAAAACAATAATAACAGTAACTCCCATTTCTCCACAACCATCATTCCACTTTCTGTGTGAATATATGACTCCAGGTCCTTCCTATAAGTGGAATCAGGCAATATTTTTCTTTTTGCGGTCTGCCTTATTTCACTTGGCAAAATGTCTTCAAGTTTCACTTACCTTATTGTATGTGTCAAAATTTCATTTCTTTTTAAGGCTGAATAGTACTCCATTGTATGTATATGCCACACTTTATCTGTTTATCCCTCAGTGGACATTTGAATTGGTTCTACCTTTTGGCTACTGTGAATAATGCTGCTGTGACCATTGGTGGACAAATCTATTCTGAAGTATTTTATTATTTTTATTTATTTATTTGAGAGAGAAAGAGAGAGCACACAGAGGGAGAGGGAGAAGCAGACTCCTTCATGAACAGGGAGCCCAGTATGGGGCTTGAACCCAGGACATTGGGATTATGACCTGAGCCGGAGGCAGATGCTTAACCCACTGAACCACCCAGGCACCCCTATCCTGAAGTATTTTAAAAGACATTATAGACATAACATTCTGCTACCCTTATTAGGAACCTAAGGATTTAAGCAGATAATACAAGCAGAATATTGCCTAATCCTTAGTTGTATTGCAGTTTAGTAAAGCCCTTGTAATTTCTTCACTACCTTAGTACAACTGAAAACATTAGTTTTAGAGATCTTCAAAAGAAGATTTTGAAAGAAAACAGTTTGAAACTCCTGATTTGGTATCATAAGACTGATTTTATATTTTGTTTCCAAAATAGCTTTTAAAGTTATCATTCAGTCTATGGTTATTTAATTTCCTATATCATACTTTCATTCTACCAAAACCACATAAATTTCCATAGTTATTTGGTAATTTCATTTGGTTTCCAGGATGCAGTTGCATAAATCCTTATATTCTGTGACCACAACCATTTCATCTGTGAATGATAAAATGTTCCCTCATCTTCCTCACCATTGGCACAGTGCAATACTTTATAGGTTTATGTTAGCCTTCCTCTGCAAGACCATGAGTGTGGATTGCATCTGTCCTGAATTCTGATGGTAGCCGCAAATGGACCAAGTTGGTTACATATTGGCAGAGACTAGAGGTTTGGATTCTGTGCGGGAGAGATTGTTTTTTCCCCAGTTTATGTGCATGGGTATATGCATTTGTAAAATCGGGAAAACCACAGATTTTGCTTCTTTATAGAGTGTGCCTGCCAGGATGCACCTGTCTAGACTTCTGGATGTTTCCTTAATATGCTGGGAAAGATGTGGGTTTCCTCAGTGATGAGTTCCTGAGTTCTGCCCCTAATTCCTCCAATAATGGACTGCAAGGCCTTGGAAAAGTTGGCCTTGGATTTGATCATTTATTCATTAACACATTTTCCTCAAGTACCTATGTGTCAGACACTCTGCCAGGTGTTTAGGAGATCTTGGTGAATGAGACAAATTTCCCTGTTCTCATGGCACTCAGATTCCAGAACTGTTCTTGATATGGCAGCCACTAGCAACATGTGGTTATATAAATTAAAATATAAATTACAATAAAAAATTCAGCTCTGTAGTTGCACTAGCCACATTTGAAGTGCTCAGTAATCACATGTGGCTGGTAGCTCTGTATTGGATGGTGTGGATATAGGACATTTCTGTCATGGAGGAAAACTATTGGTTGATGATATGGGAAGGACAAATGATAAATAAGCAGACTACAGAATGTTAGAAGGTGGCAAGTGCTATGGAAAAGAGAAAGGTAGAGAAAAGTAAGGGGAATTAGGGCTGCCAGAAGTGGATGAAGACAAGCTGTGATATTAAACAGGGTGATCAGGGTAAATATTTCTGAGAAGACAAGATTTAAACAGACTTAAAGGAAGTGAGGATGTTAGTTAAACATATAACTGGAAGAGGAACATTCTAGCAGATTTCTAGAGCAACATGCCAAGTCAAGAACATGCTTGGCATGTTCTAGGTACTACAAGGAAAGCAGTGTGGCTGGAGCTAAGTTAGCAAGGGATAGAATGCGAGCGAGATCAGAGTAACAGGGACTAGAGAATATAGGACTTTGAATACTAGTTATAACTTTGATTTTGACTCTTAGTGAAATAGAGAAACCATTGCAGGGTTTTGAGCAGAATGACTGTCATATTTGAATGGTATCACACTGGTGTCTATATTGAAAATAGACCAAAAGAGACCTATGAGAAGGCTATTAAAGTAGTCCAGGCAAGAGGTAATAGGAGCTTGGAGCAGGGTATACTAGCAGTGGAAATAGTGAGCAATGGTCATACTTGGGATATATTTTGAATGTAGAGCCCATATGATTTCTTGATAGGTTGCCAGGAGTAAAAGATGACTCCAAAAGACTCCCATGTTTTTTGGTTGAAGCAACTGGGAGCTGGAGTTGACATAAACTTAGAGGTGGAAGGCTGTGATTAGAACAGGTTTGGGAAAGGAGGAGTTCATTTGGGGATTGAAATACCTATTAGACATCCAAGTGGAAATGTCAGATAGATAGTATGAATCTAAGGAAGAAGTGTAGGCTGGAGAAATAGATTCAGGAATCATCAACAACATAGCTGTGTGCTGGATGGATCATAAGGGAGTGAGTATGGAGAAAAGAAGAAGTTCAAGGACTGAGCCCTGGCAATTCTAGCATTAAGAGCTTGGAGATAAGATAAAAGGAGGAAGCAGCTAAGAGGCAAGAAAGAAGACACTAAGGGAGTAAACTAGAGAGAATGGAACCCTTAAAGACAAGGGAAGAAAGTACATTGAGGAGAAGAGATTGATCCGTGGGTCACATGCTGCTGGAACATCAAATAAAATGAGGATTGAGAGACAATCAGTGGATTTAACAATGCGAGTTATTACTGACCTTGACAAGAGCAGTTTTAATAGATGGTGAAAAGCAAATCCATGGTGCAATAGATGGTGGTGATACAAGTGTGTTTAAGAAAGAACAGGAGGAGAGAAATTGCAGCTATCGACTACAGACCATTCTTTAGTGGAATTCCACAAAGCACAGTATTATTTAAAGTAATCCTTTTGGGGCGTTGGGTGGTGGGGTTACATTATATGTTTATATAAAAATTTTAAAAAAGAATAAATAAATAAATTAATAAATAATAAATAAAGTAATCCTTTTTAGGTTATTAGGGTAGTGGTATAACCTTAATATTTATGAGATCCAGGAAAAAAGAATAAATGAAGGCCTACATCCAATAATTTCTGTATCTAAAATTTATATATTAAGCTAATAAATGTTTCTTCCAAATATATTACAAATATGCTTTCCTAAGAACCTGGAAAATCAAGTTCAGATATAGAATTCTTGGGCTTTAGAGTTCATGCCAGAACTTGGTGGCACAGGGAAAGGACCTGTGGACCACAATTCCCTTCTAAACCCCAGCTCAGTCCCATACTATGAGGGGCTTTGTGTGCTGGGGTGGGGACACCTCAGCCTTCATGTCTAAGCTCTGGTCACACAACAACAAATGGCCATCCCTTGACTATAAGTTGAGGTTAGGAGTGTGTAAATGAGCAGCATGGTCTACCCTAGGGATGATGGACCCAGTGTGGCAGACTGTGTAAGGGTCTAAGGGCCATGTAGGCAAAGAACTCTGGGGTGTGAGGGTCCCAGAGTATAGTCTACAATGCAGAGACCATCAGCTCTGGGTAAGCACTTCTTATTACAACAGATTCCTCACCCCACAGGGATATGTGTGGCTGGAGAAGGACTAGAATGTGGACTTTAAAGGCACTAGCAAGGGCAGGGATCCTCACATGGGCTCTCTGAGCTTGTGGAAATGGAGCAGAGAACAAGATTTTGGGGATAGAGAAATAACATGTTAATTTGCTTGTGAGAACAATCCAGTGGAGAGGGAAGAAATAGATGATATGGAAGAGAAAAGCATGACTAAAGCGAGTCTCTAAATAGGCAAAAGGGAAGAGGATCTAGTGCACAAGTATGGAAATAGGCTTTGGGATAAGCTTGACTAGTTCTTGGGACCAGTGGTCCCAGGCAGGAGGGCGCAGTGTGTGGATGCTGATGCTGATGAAGAAGTTGATGTGGTGGGAGGGTATGGAAGTTCTCATCACATTAGTCAACACTCATTTCTAGAAGACTTCTGACTAGGAATGCCTTGCCAGAATGCTAGTTCAGGTTGAAATTGGCTTCTTGTTGTTGTTTTTGTCATTGCTAATTTAATTTCTATTTAAAGACTCACTAGTGATTCACTGTTTTTTTTTAGTACATTAATTATTTATATTCCACATTGTATACCTCTTCACTTGCATAATTTTGTCATGAGGAAATTGAGGCCCAGACAGGCAGTATTTTGTCAAGACACACACAATCAGTAAGTGGTAGAAACAGTTCTGTTGCCATTTCCTTCTGACTCATACACAGAAAAGCTCACAATGACCTTTTGAATATACTTTTTGGTATAGGAGTCTGGGAGTCCCTAAAGAATTTTGATTTTTAAAAGCTTGAAAAAATTATTCCAATTAAAAAAAGCAATGAAAGAATTGGAAAGATGAATAAGAACAACAACAAAAAAAAAACTTCCTTTCTTCTCATAAATTTTATTTTTTAAGTACCAAAATGTGCAGCTTCTTTTCTGATCAGCTTCTGATATCTCTTCAGTATTTCTTTCTCAGTGATTCTGCCCTTTGGCCTATAGACAAGCTGTGAACAAACAAACAAACAAACAAAAAAGTTCCTTAGGCTTTTTAATCCCTTTAAGTCAGTATTCTTCTTGCCTTCTCTTTCTTGGTGAATCTTATGGGATGTGTAGTCAGTGCTTTCTGCTCCTTTTACCCCACTCACAGCCTACATTTCATGGCCGACACAGCCCTTCCTGAGACTGACAATACACTTTCCCACCTCCTAACCTTTTATCTCTGTTCCATTTCCCTGGAGGGCATTTCCCCCAGGCATTTTTGACAGTCACTCCCTATGCAGCCTACTCAAGGCAGCATTTCCATGAAGCGTGCTGTCCTTTACCCAACTCCTGTATTTTTTTCATGGTTTTACTGAGATATAATTGGCATACAGCATAACTGCACCCAGTTTGATAAGTTTTGATAATCATGTACACCTGGGTAACCACCACCCAAATCAAGATACAACATTTCCATAACCCCAGTTTCCTCATTCTCCTTTCAGGTCAACCCCCAACCTCACCCCCATTTCCAGAGACATTCACTACTCTGATTTCTATCACCAGAGGTTAGTTTTGCCCATGCTTAAACTGTATGTAAATGGTATAAAACACAAGGTATTGTGTCATATTTCTTTAGCACTATGTCCTGTCTTTGAGATTCATCCATGTTGTTGCCCTTTTCAGTTCTTTTTTGTTTTTTTTTTGATTGCTGAGTATTTTCCATTATGTGAATACGCCACGATTTGTTTATCCATTTTCCTGTCAAATACACATTTAGCTTTTTTTTCAGGGTTTGCTTTTTGGTTTTTGATTTTTTTTGTATTTATGAATAAAGCTACTGTGTACTTTTTTTTAAGGATTTTATTTATTTATTTGAGACAGAGAGATAAGAGAGCATGAGCAGGAGGAGAGCAGAGGGAGAGGGAGAAGCAGGCTTGCCTCTGAGCCAGGAGCTCTATATAGGGCTTGATCCCAGGACACTTGGATCATGACCTGAGCTGATGACAGACGCTTAACCATCTGAGCCACTGAGGCACCCCTACTGTGTATTTTCTTATACAAGTTTTTTTGGTGGATTTTTTTCCCTTGGGAAAATATCTAGGAGTGGAACTTCTGGGTCATAGGGTAAAGGTATGTTTAACTTTGTAAGAAATTGCCAGTGTTTTCCCAAGTGGTTTTACCATTTTTCACTCTCTATATCCCCAGTAGCAGAGAGTTCCAGTTGCTCTACATCCATCTCTTACTTTTGTGCCCTCTTCATGCTTCTCTTTGGCATGTTGACCTGCATTCTTGGAGAATCTCATTTCCCCCTCCATGTAAGCTTCTTAAGGACTCTATTTGTGCTTCTGTCATCTTTGTACACCCATAGTCTAGCCTTCCTTAGAGCTGGCTCTCTCTAAATCCATACAAAACAATAAATGAGAACCCAGTGAAGGAGCCAGGGCTCTGGGAATTCTGTACAGACAGCCAAGTGACCCAATGAAATCAATATGATCTGACTCTCCTGGGGTCTATTATAATATTACAACTGAATGCAGGGCTCCTGTGGCCATTTGTTACAGTCTTCAGGAGAGGCTTTTTATCAGATTCATAGCAGCAAGTGATACAAATTATTGGATTTCTTTTCCAACATAAAAAAATAGCTATTTGCAGCCTTTTGAAGCTGGGTAAATGAGCCCATTGATCTTACCTGTAGAACACTGCAGGGTATTTTTGTCCTGTCTTAACTTCCAATATTCTATGACTGCCTCTCCAGCCACACTGGTCTAATCATTATTCCCTGGGTGTACCCTTTTCATATCCTCCTCCATACCTTTCCCCTATAGTATGGGGAGAATTCTTACTTTGGAGTGTCTTCCTTCCTTTATTCCTTCCTAGAAGCTACATCTTCAAGCTGGGCATAAATGCCAGTATCTCTATGAAGCTTTTCCAGCTGCTTCATCCTTCAGTAACTATTCTCACCTATGAATTATTATAACCTTCCCAAATAGGGTAGTGACTCCCACCCTAGTTTTCAGGGCTTCTGGATTATTAGGAGTATCCCAGGGCAGGAGAGAGTTCCCTAAATGGCAGGTGTACCCCCAGATGTCTGTGGCACTGTTCCAGAGGGGCAGCTCCTATGCACAACCTCTTGACATCCGTTGCGCAAAATGAGCCACTCTACTTCTAGCCAGCACTGTCTGCCTCCTGCCATCATCCTGAAGCAATAAATTGCTTCAGACCATGTTTCATCACTCATCAGTCAGTTGAGAGCTTGAGTTACATTCAAGAGGACATGTTAAAGCATTCAGTCCTCTGGGTGTAGGGAAAGTACGAGTAATATGGCTCTCCCTCATGCCATCGGTACAGACTACTCATTTCCCACAGGAGACAAAGAAACGGTCAGCATAAATTTGGCAAATATCTTGAACAAGACAAAAAGTGGGGGGTGGGTTAACAACCCTCTAGGTTTTTTTTTTTTTGCTCTGTTCTCTCTTGATCCCTATCAAAACAAATGAGCACCTTGTCTATTCCATCATATACTCTGGGCAGTTATCCAACGTATCTTCCTGAAAGAGAGCCCGGAAAGCAGAATCTTGTCTTTCAATTCCATTGTCTTCATTGGACTCCAAAAAATTCTTCATTTGTAATACTGGAAAATGGGGGCTAGGGTACCTAGGACTGTTGCCTTCCCATGCTTCCTTATTTTGCCCTTATGGTCATCCCTTTACCTGGTTATGCTACTCCACTTTTTCCTCGCTTCCTAGCCCCTACAAGACAGTCATTCAAAAATACTTAATACCTTAAAAAATTTTTTTTTGCACTAGACATTATGGTAGGAGTTAGAAGTCCACCAATAGTCAAGATAGAACTAGTGTCTACTTCCAAAGCCTGTGTTTATTAGAAGATGTAGGTACACAAAGAGACAACTACCAAACAGTACTCTGACTGCCATCTTATTAGAAAGTACATGGAACTGTAAGGAACACCAAGTCCAGGCTCTGAAGGTCGGGAAGGCTTCAAAGAGGAAGTGACATTTGAGCTAGTAAGAGTTACCCAAAAGTCAGCTGAGAGACATGAGGGTGGGATGGTTCCCATAAAGGATGTATGTGGGAACACCCAGAAACCAAGAACATGGCACAATAAGGAACTGAAAGAGGTTGGTGTGTTTGGAAAGTAGGAGGCAAGAGAGTGGTGGAAAAAAGAAGCTGAAAAGATAAGCAGGGGTATTATCATAATACACCTTTCATGTAAGTTCTGATAAGGAGTAGGGACCTTTCCTAGCAAAGGAGAACGTAAGTAAAAGAGTAGGAAGATCTCCTTATGTTTGGAAAGGTCACTCTGGCGGTGGCTTTAATAGCACGGATTACAGGGGCAAAGCCAAAACAGGCAAGAAGACCAGACAAGGGGTGCCGATGGCCTCAGCAAGAGGAGTGGCAGGGTGGGTGCAGAAGGTGGGTGGACTGGTGACTTTTGTGGCCTGGTAATGTGATATGAGAGGTGAAGGAGAAGAAAAGGTAAAGGATAAGGCCAAGTTTCAGGCTTGGAGAATGTGATGCATTTACAGAAGCACGGAACAGGGGGTTTCAGGTTGGAGGGCAGGGGCAGAATGCCCTTTAGATAGTTTGCTTTGTGTCTGGGCCTCAGGAGAAGACAGTGGATCCCCCTGACAGGAGCCAGGGGAAGAGTCTTTCAAGAAGGACAGATGGTTAACCATGTCCAATGTTCCAGAAAAACACTCTTATACCCATTGGATTAAACAACCAGAAGGCTGAGATTGGCAAGTGCAATTTCAGGGGAATACTGGGGATGAAGTAGATTGAGAAGTGAGTGGGAAATGAGGAAATACAGATGGCAAGAAAGGAAACTCTCCCAAGAGGTTTGGCTATAAAGGCAGGAGATAGAAAGAACATCAGCTAGAGAGGAATATGGGGTAAAAGAATGCCACTGTTGTTTTACAGTGGGAGAAACATAAACAGGACTTTAATGTATTTTTAGAGGGAGGTAGGAAGATGAATGAATGAAATTGTAGGATAAAAGCAAATGACATCTGGGAGAATATAGGCAGTATGTCTTCTTAATAACAAGAAAATTCAGCCAATTCCATGGGGGTAGAAGTAGCATAGTGGGCAGGTCTTAGAGCAAACCCCTGTTGTCCATTCCCAGCTGAGGGTGGCCTTGGGCAAATCATCTAATCTCTCTACCTGAAGTGCTAAAACAGTACTTAGAATACTGCCCAGTACACAGTAGGCAAGTAATAAATACAAGCAACAGTCATCTGCTGACACCCAGAGTTCCAGGAAAAGAATTTATCTACTGCCTTCTCACCCAGGCTGCTAAAGATACTAAAAAACATGTCCTTGTGCCATTGTTTTCTGTGTTGTTGAAAATCAGCCCTGTCCTCAAGAGCTGGGACCATTCTTTGTTCAAGAGTACTTAATGTCTGTGTTGCTTGGCTCCAGTATGGGCAGCAGAAACATCCATCATGAGGGCAGTACATTCACAGTTGAGAAATCTCTTGTGGGTTCCTGGTTCCTACTCTGTTTCTTTCCAAAGCCTTTCTTCTGGTTTTCAAGTGAGATTTGCCTGTTCAGGAGGGAGCCAAATGCTGGGGATTTTATAACATTCCCAACCCTAGGCACCAAATTTATGTAATTGCAGTGGTGGAGATTTGAATTGTCTTTTGAAGAGGCCGCCCACTGTTTGTCTGTCAAATAGTCTGCCTGTTGGTGGAGCTGAAATTATAGGAGCTGAAGAATGTGCGAGTATATTCCAAAGTAGCTAGCACATGGTTGGTGATCCACAAGTGTTGGTTTCCTTTCTGGAAGGTACCGAGACTGTGTTCTCATAGAGCAGAATGACCAAGTAGAAGCCATATGGAATTTGCCCTCAAATATTGGCTCTGCTGTTGAGCAGCTGTATGAACCTGGGTTTCTTTTTTTTTCTTTTTTGAAGATTTTATTTATTTATTTGATAGACAGAGATCACAAGTAGGCAGAGAGGCAGAGAGAGAGAGGAGGAAGCAGGCTGTCCGCAGAGCAGAGAGCCCGATGCGGGGCTCGATCCCAGGACCCTGGGATCATGACCCGAGCCGAAGGCAGCGGCTTTAACCCACTGAGCCACCCAGGCACCCCTGAACCTGGGTTTCTTACATCTCTTCTTAAGCCCTTTGCCCTCCTCTGTGAACAAAGCCGGATAATACCCGATCCATCAGTGTGTTTTAGGAATTAAATGAGACAGCACATATGGAAATACCTGGCACACAGTAGATATTCTGTGTTTTTTCTTCTCCCTTCTGTGTCCCTGTTTTGACTACTAGGTAACCATATTTACTCTTCGAAATCTGATATATTTCTTCACATCAAATCAACTTATCAAGTATTTAGCATACCTCCCCTTGATGCATTAAACTCACTGTGTGGAAGTCACACTGTTACCTAGACTCTCCAGTGTCTTGTTGGACACCAGCAGATCTTTGTGTGGCTGTAATAAAGATCTTGTCGCCAATTGCCAATATTGAAATGATGTACTCCTTTACTCTTCATTGAAGTGTATGCAGGCATTTTCTTTTCCCTGGTTGAACATTTTGCAGTCTCCTTTAAAAACAATGCCCTTATCTTGTTTCCTCTCTCTGACCTGCCTCTTCTCCTCCTTCCCAGCCTCCTAAACCCCATCATGTTTTCCTGCATTGTTTGTCTAATGGGCACTTTAATAAGTGTAGCATTTCCACTTTGAAATGCATAGAGCACAAGACTGAAATTGGATTTCTTTCTGGACAGTTTCCATCCTCCCTCCTTATTTACAGCTTTCTCCCTTCTTTTCCATTCTACGACACAACTGAAATTTGCTGAGCCAGAAAGGAGAGGAAGGAGGTATGAAAAGAGAAGCAATTTGCCTTCTCATTGTTTCAGGAAGAGCTTATTATCAACCTGCTCACTGGAAGAGACCAAGTGCTTTAAAGATACTCTAAGTACCTCTTCTTTTTCCACAAAAGCCCAGGGCCCTGGGTATACAGTGCATGACAGAATCTAATTACTGAGATAATTATTGTTACCTGTGCTGCCCAACCCTTGTGTTTGTAAAAAAGCTATATTAGCAGGTGTGCGTCTGAGCCTCCTAAAAACCTAGGGAAGGTCTATCAACCTTTTTTTCCCATTTTATTTTATTTTATTTTATTTCTTTTCAGTATTCAGCATTCATTCTTTATGTACCACACCCAGTGCTCCATGCAATACGTGCCCTCCATAATATTCACCACCCAAGCCCCCACTCCCCTCCCTCCAAAACCCTCTGTTTGTTTCTCAGTGTTCACAGTCTCTCAGGGTTTGTCTCCCCTTCCAATTTCCCCCAACTCACTTCTCCTCTCCATCTCTCCATGTCCTCTGTGTTATTCCTTATGCTCCACAAATTAGTGAAACCATATGATAATTGACTTTCTCTGCTTGACTTATTTCATTCAGCATAATCTCCTCCAGTCCCGTCCATGTTGATAAAAAGTTGGGTATTCATCCTTTCTGATGGAGAAATAACACTCCATTGTATATATGGACCATATCTTCTTTATCCATTTGTCTGTTGAAGGGCATCTTGGTTCTTTCCACAGTTTGGTGACTGTGGCCATTGCTGCTATGAACACTGGGGTAGAGATGGCCCTTCTTTTTGCTGCATCTGTATGTTTGGGGTAAATATGCAGCAGTGCAATTGCAGGGTCATAGGGTAGCTCTATTTTTAATTTCTTAAGGAATCTCCACACTGTTTTCCAAAGTGGCTGCACCAACTTGCATTCCCACCAACAGTGTAAGAGGGTTCCCCTTTCTCCACATCCTCTCCAACACACGCTGTGTACTGTCTTGTTAATTTTGGCCATTCTAACTGGTGTGAGGTGGAATCTCAATGTGGTTTTGATTTGAATCTCCCTGATGGCTAATGATTATGAACATTTTTTCATGTGTCTGTTAGCCATTTGTATGTCTTCTTTGGAGAACTGTGTGTTCATGTCTTTTGCCCATTTTTGATGTGATTATCTGTTTTGTGTGTGTTGAGTTTGAGGAGTTCTCAACCTGAAGCAATTTTGTTTTAGCTAGAGGGCAGGTGTTACTCAGATTTTATGTTAGCAGAGTGTTTGGGTATTTAGAGAATATTTCAGAGTTTTTCAGTCAATATGTAGACATCAGTCTCCCTGTAAGACTACCCTCAGCTGACTTAGCTACTAATGTTTCTGAAACTGGAGCTCTTAGCAATTTCACAAAGCTCTTTACCATTTTTGAATTTGTCCTCTTTAAACAGTTTTATCAGATCTTGAGAACAAATATGGGAGCATATGCTCCCTGATTTCAAACTATATTACCAAGCTATAGTAACAAAACAGTAGTGTCACAGAAGAGAACCCAAAGATAAATCCATGTATATATGGTCAATTAATTTATGACAAAGGAGGTAAGAATATACAGCAGGTAAAAGATGGTCTCCAATAAATAGTGTTGAGAAAACTGCACAGCCCCATGCAAAAGAATGAAATTAGACCACTATCTTATACCATCACAAAAATTAATTCAAAATAGATCAAAACCTTGAATGTAAGACCTGAAATCATGAAATTCCTAGACAAAAGCATAGACAGTGAGCTATTTAATACTGGTTTTAGTGATAAATTTTTGGATCTGACTCCAAAAACAAAGGCAACAAAAGCAAAAATAAACAGGTGGGACAACATCAAATTAAAAAGCTTCTGGGGTGCCTGGGTGGCTCAGTTGGTTAAGCAACTGTCTTGGGCTCAGGTCATGATCCCAGAGTCTGGGGATCAAGTCCCACTTTGGGCTCCCTGCTTGGCAGGGAGTCTGCTTTTCCCTCTGACCTTCCCCCTCTCATGTTCTCTCTCTCTTACTCTCTCTCAAGTAAATAAATAAATAAAATCTTAAAAAAAAAAAAAAAAGCTTCTGTATAGCAAAGGAAACCATTAGCAAAATGAAAAGACACCCTTGGGGTGCCTGGGTGGCTCAGTGGGTTAAAGCCTCTGCCTTCGGCTCAGGTCATGATCCCAGGGTCCTGGGATTGAGCCCTGAATTGGGCTCTCTGCTCAGCAGGGAGCCTGCTTCCCCACCTCTCTCTGTCTGCTTGTGATCTCTGTCTGTCAAATAAATAAATAAAATATTTTTTTTTAAGTGAAAAGATACCCTTAAATGGGAGAAAATATTTGCAAATCATACATCCATTAAGGGGTTAATAAGGGTGTATATAATTTTATATGAAGAACTCTTAAAACTCAGTATCAGAAACCCCCCAAACAATCTGACTTTAAAAGTGGGAAGAAGATCTGAATAGACTGTTTTCCAAGAAGAGGTACAGTGCCTGGGTGGCTCAGTCAGTTAATCGTCTGACTTTCAGCTCAGGTCATTATCTAAGGGTCCTGGGATTGAGTCCCACATCAGGCTCCCTGCTTAGCAGGGAGCCTGTTTCTCCCTCTCCTGCTGCCTCTACCCGCTACTTGCTCTTGCGCTCTCTCTCTCTCTCTCAAATAAATAAATAAAACCTTTAAAAAAACCCAAGAACAAAACAAAGACAATGTACAGATAGATGGCCAGCAGGCATATGAAAAGATTCTCTACATCACCAATCATCAGGGAAATGCAAATCAAAACCATGAGATATCATCTCACTACCTGTCAGAATGGCTTTTATCAGAAAGACAAGAAATAACAAGTGTTGGTGAGGATATGGAAAAAAGGGAGGATGCTCATACACTGTTGTTGGGAATGTATATTGGTGCAGTCATTACAGAAAACAGCATGGAGTCTCCTCAAAAATTTAAAAATAGAAATACCCATGTAATTTAACAATTCCACTTCTAGGTATTTATCCAAAGAAGATGAAAACAATAACTTGAAAAAATATGCATACCCCTATGTTCATTGCAGCAGTATTTGTAACAGCCAAGGTATGAAAACAACCTGTCCATTGACAGATGAATAGATAAAGATGTGAGATACATATAGAAATATAGATAGACGGATAAATATAAATATATATATGTATGTATATATATAATAGAAAGAGAGATAATAAATACTACTCAGCCATGAAAAAGAGTGGAATCTTACCATTTGTGACAACATTGATGAACCTTGAGGGAATTATGCTAAGCAAAATAAGTCAGAGAAAGACAAATACCTTATGATTTCACTTATATGTGGAATTAAAAAAACAAAACAAACAACCAAAACAAGTCAAGAAAACCAGACTCATAGATACAGAGAAAGAATGGTGGTTGCCAGAGGGAAGGAGTTTTGGGGAGTGAGTCAAATCGGTAAAGGGGATCAAGAGGTACAAACTTCTAGGTATAAAATAAATAAGTCATGGAGATGTAAAGTATAGCATTATAATTATAGTCAATAATACTGTAGAGCATACCTGAAAGTTGCCAAGAGAGTAAATCCTAAAAGTTAACTTTGTATGGTGACAGATGGTAACAGATGGTAACTTTCAGTGATCATTTTGCAATGTGTATAAATATCAAATCATTATGTTGTAAACCTAAAACCAATGTAATGTTATATGTCAATTATACCTTAATAAAAATTTTTTTTTGAAAAATAGTTGACCACTACCTGCCTTCAGCAGCCTTCATTTAGCATTCAGTAAAGAGAAATTGATTTTTCTCTGGGCACAGATAGGCTGTATATATGTGGTGAGGACAGTGTGTGCTATGCTGACTATAGGTATGTGCTCATACACCTTGCCACCTGCTTCGTATTCATTCTGGCACAGAGCTACAGACTGGCTTTCTGTTCCCCAGCCAGCCAGCTCTAATTAATTTATGTCTTTACCTCTCTGCCATAGCACACTAAGGAAATGGAGTTTACACTTTAAAACTCAAGTTTATTAAAAATGAAACAACATGGTGATAATTGGTTTTTAAAATGCTTAAAGAAATTCTAAGTGGAAAGCAGGGAACAAGTTGCAAAAGAGGAAGAGAAATGAGGTAATAAAGATAAGGACAGTTAAAAGGAGAATAACAAAGAAAAATGGGTGAGGTTGACAGGAGACAAATTGGAAAGGGGGAGAAAGGGTCAAGGAAGAAGCAGAAGGGAAAAAGAGAGACAGGAAAAGCAATGATATGTACTGGACTAATGGTTTCAACCAAGGAAATAGAAAAAGTGAAGGCCAGAGTAAGAATTAGGGAGAAAAAGAGTCAGAGATGTCGACGCCTCAAGACTTGCAGATTATTGGTGGCCTGGGGGAATGTGGAGAGGGGTAGACCTCTCACTAAGGGAGTTAGGTGTTTGAATTCCTTTGGACAATCTGCCAGGGAAACTATCCCCTGCATATGCTAATTCAGACTCAAAAATAAGAGCTGCCAAGACATTACTGAGCTTGGCTGGCCTGTAATGGCAGCAGAATTCACTGAGGCATATTTAACCTGAACTTTCTAACCAAGGTCTTAAATAAACAGTCACCAGATGTAACTGAAAATTAGAATAAGGCTTTCAGTCGTGAATGTTCCTGTAGGAAAAGTCTGAAAACCCTTCATGTTGCTTTTTCCAAAGTTTTTAGTCATATGTGGTTTTTAACCCTGGCTGATATGTTAGCAAAACTGGTCCATTGCTGGATTCTGAATCTTGCTAGTATTTACTTTTTAACATTCTGAAGGGCAGGGAGAGTGGCTCGCACCTGTGATGGAAGTGAAGCCCCATGGCAGGAATGTTCATGCTATCAGTAACAAAGAAACTTTTGAGAGACTTGAATTCTAATAGGACCACCAGAAACTCCTTCCCCCAAAGCTGGGAAATCCAGAGCGGGTCTTTTCAGCCAGCCCAAATCTGCAAAACTAGAGTTGTCAGAAGAAGGTAGAAATGGCAGGAGGCCTAGGAAATCTTGGAAAGGTGTCTTTTGGCTTCTGGCCCAGATCCAGAGTCTGGAAACTTGGCACTACTTCCCAGGCTTGCTGTGGATTCCGTGCTGGCATCTGGATGCTTTGTTGAGTCTAGGAGTTGATGATCACCAGTAGATAGTTTTCGGTGTTGAGTAGATGCCTTCTGTTACAGTTGGAGCTAAACGCCCTCTTTGCTTACATGTTTCTTAGGTTAAGTGATAGGTTATGTGATTTTCCCTAATGAATAGCAATAATAATCCAGACTGATTTATATTTGTCAATAGGCTGTTTTTTCATGTACGTATGTTCTATCTTAATATAGTTAGGTTTGGGTCTCTACAAAATCATGAGATGTTTCTGAGAAGCTGGCCAACCCTCCTATTCTTGTCCCCAGTCCCCATGCTAGATGAAGCTTATTACCTCCAGGTATGCAGAATTCTCATCAGTGGTCAGTTCATTCAAACATACTATTCAGCAGTCAGGGTGATCAGTGTATCCTGGTTTGCCTGGGACATTTCTGGTTTTAGCACTGGAGGTTCTCCATTCCAGGAAGCCCCTAGTCCCAGGCAACCCAGAATGGTTGGTCACCTTTTCATCTACCATGTGCTGATATAGCTAGCAGAGACCCTAGAAATCACGGTGACTCCTACCCACTTATTTTAAAGTGCTAGTTAAAACCAAGGCATCCTCTTTATCAGGTTATTTGTATTTCCTAGATTGGAGTAGATAATTAAGTACCATGATTGAAGATGTAACCATCAGACTGTGTTAAAGAATAAAATTAAACAAAAAAATGCTGCAATGTGCCAATAAGACTTTCATAATCCAGGTTGGGATTTAAAAATTAGTCAAAAACACAAAGTGAATCAAAAATTATTATTCAGGACCTGCATACTATTTGGTACATCAAAAAGATTATTTATAAAATAGTAGCATTTCAGGGAGTTTAAAGAATAAAATACAGGGACGCCTGGGTGGCTCAGTTGGTTAAGCCGCTGCCTTCGGCTCAGGTCATGATCCCAGCGTCCTGGAATCCAGTTCCGCATCGGGCTCCTTGCTCAGCAGGGAGCCTGCTTCTCTCTCTGCCTCTGCCTGCCACTCTGTCAGCCTGTGCTCACTCTCTCTGACAAATAAATAAATTTAAAAAAAAATCTTTAAAAAAAAAAGAATAAAATACAATGGACATACCATCATTCTATCTAGTTCCACCTTTTCCCCCCTGGATAATGTTCACAATAACGTAAAAAAAATGTTCATGATAACGTAAAGAAAATGTTCACGATAACGTAAAGAAAATGTTCATGATAATGTTCAAAATAATGTAAATGCTCACAATTGAAGATGAGTCTGAAGGCCAACAAGTGGTGTGTCTACTCCTGGCACAGTTACTAACAGACCACTGGCCCCAGATAAGCCATTGAATTCCCAAGCTCCTAGAATAGTCTTATCTGAAAATGCAAGTGTTGGCAAGAATTTCCCATGGGACAGCTAGCAGAAAACTATTAGAAGTCAGGAGACTCATGCTATAATCTTTGTGTTCCATTTACAACCACATGGCCTTGGGTAAGTGAGTTAGCCTCCCAGTTTCCTCATACATAACAAGGAAAGTCATTTACAGCCTACAGAGCATGGTTCTTGTGAAGATCATGATAATGTGGAAGCATGCTCAAATATCGAATTCTGCTGTCCTACACAGTGGCCCCTACAGCTTAAGGCAGCATTTAACATGGGTCATGATTTAGTATAAGGTTTGGTAAACTGTGCCTGTGGGCCAAATCTGGCCCATGACCTATTTTTGTAAGACACACACACACACACACACACACACACATACACACACGTAGAGTCATCATAACCAATCATGCTCATTCATTTACATTTACACCGTGTCAATGATTGCTTTCATGTTGTGACAGCAGACTTAACTAGTTAAGTTGCAACAGAGACTGTATGACCTACCAAATCTACAATGTGTAGTCTCTAGCCCCTTAAAAAACTACTTTTCTCCTGATCTAACAGAAAGGTTGGAGGTTGATACTCCAACATCCAAGGCTTTTCTTAGGTTCTGTGTCACTATATGATCTCAAGCAAACGATTTACTCTCTCTGGTTCTCTGTCTCTCATATTTCTAAAAACAGGGGAATACAAATCCAACCCCTTCTTTCCTCACAGATATGATGTTAAGGTAGGTAATAAAGCAAAAGCACTGATCTTTTCTAAAAGAAAGATTATTTAAATTCAAAGTAGTATTCATAAGGTGGATGCTGTTAGATGATTCAGAAGTGATGACTGATGTGTGGTTATTCTTTGATATTAGATCTCTTGTGTACATCAGTGGGGGATTACTTAGATCAGTGAGAGCATACAGACCCCTGTACCAGGGTGCTACATCAAACTAACATAATGCACCAGAATTGAATTTAATCACAGTATCCAGTCAGGAGTGTGAGTTTTAATTGCTTCTTTATCCCTTTATCCTCTGAAAGACTATAATTAAACATTTACAAGACGTGAACTTCAGATGATGCCAACATCTCTGCTGAGGTCACCAGACAGCTGGCCATTTTAATCCTGGACCAAGAGAGAAGGGCCTTCAGGCACATAAGGAAGGACTGTTCCCCAGACGGAAGCACAGTGGTGGTGGTAGCACACGGGTTGGTTTGCAGAGCAAATACCAGAGATATTTGTTTATGTTAAAACTTTAATTTGTATTTGATTCTTGGACACATGACTGATATCCAGGCTGGTTAAGCACACACACAAGTGATTTTCACCTCTTTGCCTAGTAAGTGTAAATACTGGGACTCATCTTCCCTAAGAACTCCACCAAAGCTCCAGGGAGAATCTCCCTAAAGGAGCAACTCTTAATGTGTCTGAAAGCAGCTGTCTAAGGAGACCAAGTCTGATCTTTGAAAGTGACACTGGCCCAGGTGCAGCCGGTTTATAGGCCCTACATATGGAACTCCAGATTTATGGCATAGATAAATTAGTAGGCAATCATTTGCTCTATAAAAAGAGTCTTCACTTTACAAGCTGGTTCACTGCCATGTTCCTTTACTGATCTATTGCCACTAGTGCAGTTCCAGTGAAATCTAATTGTTAGAAATGCAGTACACATATGCTTTTTCATTGCTAATCTGGATGGAAAGATGAAGGGCAGTGTGCATTTGTAATCTCCTTGTATCCTAAAATGTAGCTTTTGTCAATGTCTTTTGTTCTCAGCCTAGGAGCTTCATGTTACTACCTCACAATTGGCTGGGAAGAATGCGGTGCATGATTCTTTCTTATAACAATGAAACAATATTGTGTGATTTTGTTGACTACCTCACTCTGATTATCTGCATGAAATTTCAAAAAAATGAAGGATCAGTCATACAGGAATAGGCTAACTGGCCTTTTGGTGATGAGTCATAGGAATATTACTAACAGCTACCCTACTGAGCATTATCATATGCCAAGCAGCACTCTGCTTCACTAGCTCATTGAAGCTTAAACAAACCTAAAAGATAGTTGTCATTATCATTATTCCTATACTAGACGGGAAAATCAAGGCACAGAGAGGTAAAATATCCTTCCTCATACTATAAGCCGATACATGCCAAGCCAGAATTTAAGTTCAGTGAGATTGGCTCTATAATTTGTGCTATTAGCCACTCTGTTTTATTGATGAGTAAAGCAACTTTCAGATACTGAAATGTAGGAGCAAGAACACTACATGATATATTTCCTACTTTTAAGAAGCTAGTATGTCAATTTAAAAGAAGCTAATAAGAATATCTGCTTCAGTCCATAAGAGAGAAACTGGTGTTAGATTTGTCCTTTGCTTTAAAAACAAGCAAACAAACAAACAAGGGGTGCCAGGGTAACTCAGTCGGTTAAGCATCTGCTTCGGCTCAGGTCATGATCCCACGATCTTGGGATCAAAACCCCACACCAGACTCCTTGCTCAGCAAGGAGCCTGCTTCTCCCTCTGCCTGCTGCTTCCCCTGCTTGTGCTCTCTCTCTCTCTGACAAATAAGTAAAATCTTTAAAACAAACACAGCGGAAAACTGTGCAAAATACATCAAAGAGCTAATTTCAGACATTGGACAATAGGAAAGTGAGGTCTGTGATCTCTAAGGTCAAGAAAACAAAATATGATTACCCCTGTTTCACATTTCAGGCCATGGAGCAGGGAAGGGGAAACCCAAGCATAACACAGTAGTCTTGCTAACTTGCAGAGACAGAGATTCAGGGAGTTTGAGGCTCCGATGTTTATGGGACAGAATGCCAGAGAAGAGGTAGCTAAACAAAAAAAGTGATCCAGAAATCTTCATAAGGTTCTCTTTGAGTCTTTTATTGCATACTGAGCTGAGCATGTATAGAGTTAAAATTCTACAAGATGCAGCAAAGAACAGCTATCAGGTTGCTGGAGGCTGAACAATTCCCAGAGCCCGTGGGGCTGGGAAAATGTTTAATTTCGATCAGCCAAAGTGGAACAAACTTCTTGGGTATGTGGTGCATTTGACAGACTGGAGAAGTTCTCTCCCAGCCCTGACTGCTGTGAAAAGAAAGCTTTCAGGGAGACAAGGCATTTCTCCACAAACAGAAGTGATCCTAAAAG
Organism: Taxidea taxus jeffersonii; assembly: GCA_003697995.1. NCBI lineage: Eukaryota > Metazoa > Chordata > Mammalia > Carnivora > Mustelidae > Taxidea > Taxidea taxus. The sequence continues at coordinate 62,503 of ML106208.1, read as the reverse complement.
CTAAGAGAGACAGTAGCCATTTTGACAATCCATTGACCATAGGCAGAGTGGGTTTTGCCCTAAATAAGCAGAATGGATTTAGATGTCTGTTACCAAGCGTGCAAGGTTGAATTAGAAGAAAGGGAAGGATATAATTTTGGAGATGTACAAGTCAGACATTCTATTATGGAATCTTATAGAAGGAATTTCAAAGAACACAGGTTCACGTGAAACCCTTTTCTTTCCCTGGAAAGAAAAGATGGGTGAGGGGCGCCTGGGTGGCTCAGTGGGTTAAAGCCTCTGCCTTCGGCTCAGGTCATGATCCCAGGGTCCTGGGATCGAGCCCCACATTGGGCTCTCTGCTCAGCAGGGAGCCTGCCTCCTCCTCTCTCTCTGCCTGCCTCTCTGTCTACTTGTGATCTCTGTTTGTCAAATAAATAAATAAAATCTTTAAAAAAAAAAAAAAAGAAAAGATGGGTGATTATGTGGGCATGGGTTATCAGGGGCTGGCAGATTCATAAGATTGCTCTTTCCAACCACTCTGTGAGGCCAAGACTCCCTATCCTATGGTCTTCATCTTTAAGATGAAGGGATGAATTCAGCACAAGGAAAAATAAGTCTACTGATCCTCTCACCAGACTCTTTTGCTTCTAATCATCATCATAACCTTTAAGCCGAACTTTAATCATCTGTAAAATGAGGATAATAATAATTAGAGAATCATTATGATGATTTGATAAAATAATGAATGTCAAATGTTTAGTTAAGGCCATGGAACATAGAAAGTACTTAGTAAATCCTGGCTATGATTATGGTCATGATTTTGTTACCTTTTTCATCATTAAATGATATGTCATTATACAGAACCAATATCCCGGAGACAATAATTAGGAGTGCTATTTTCCAGTCTCTGTACCATGCCCATAGTGAGAGACATGCTCATAAACAGTCTTTATTGCATTAAAATCAGTGACTTGGGGAGAACAAGGCTTTTTTCCTTTTTAAATTTCATCTGTGGCATCCCAAGCAGTTTTGGATGTAATCTTAGTCAACAGCCTTTCTACAGATATATTCAACTAGAAGGAGAGTTCTGTGAAATTCCGTGAGAGCAGAACGTTTAAGTTATGCCTACCATTGTTTGCCCAGAGCTTAGCAAGGTACTTGGTACTTAGTAGGAGTTCAGTAGATAACATATGAATGAACGTGATCTGCTTTTCAAAAGCTGTATATCCAAGTCATGTTTGGCAGAATCCCTAGGGCATGTCTTGCTGTGCAGCAATGAGTTCAACATTGGAAATGTCACCGTGATCACCCTAAGTAGTCATTTAACTTATTTATAGTAACAGGACAATTATTTCTATTCTGTATGAAATTATCTTTTTATTTTATTTTATTTATTTGACAGAGAGAGAGGGAGAGAGAGAGCACAAGCAGGGGGAAGATCAGGCAAAGGGAGGAGAGAAGCAGACTTCCTGCTGAGCAAGGAGCCTGATGTGGGACTTGATCCTAGGACCCTGGGATCATGACCTGAGCCGAAGGCAGAGCTTAACCGACTAAGCCACCAAGGCGCCCTATTCTGTATGAAATTAAACAAGAAATAATTCATGCTTCATGTTATATATCCTTCATAATGAGGTCTTCATAATTACCAGTTTAATTAGTAAAGGATAGCATACTTTTCACTTTTGTTGAGAATTCTAAAATTTTTAAGAAAAATGACTTAGGAGATGGAACAGTAGGACTCCTGGTATTATTTATAAATTTTGTGCTGGAAACTATTTTAGAGCTTGTAGCAGCAAATCTCAAGCACTATTTACCTTACCCAGTAATTCAGGAGTTTCAGCATAAATGATGGAACAGCTAATGACATGTTACCCCACAAAGTAGCATTAGCTTCCTTTGTCATCCTTGGCCTTTTTTTTTTTCCCTTAAAGAACACACAGAAATCTGTAAATTGCAATATATCTCACCAGAGAGGCATTTAATCAATAATGTACTATAGTTATATTTTGGGTGGATATTGAAAATAATTACTATTTCTTCATTATAAGAATTTCCTTAAAATTATATTAATGAGGGCCAACCATAAAAGCATTGGAAATTTAGTTACATTTAAATGTTAAATTTGCACTGTAGCCTTGTAGATTCCCTATAAGTAGATTGCCATGGGCCAGGATCTTTTCACGAGTGTTAGCATCTAATGGATAATTCTTGAACTGATGTTTTTCTTTAAGTGAAATGTGTTTGCATTAAATGCAAATTCATTTCCAGGCTCCTTCTTAAACATTTACTTCTTTTGTTTTGGAGTTCACAAAGCTTTTCATGTTTAGCTTATTTTTTCCTTCACTGAATAATAATTTTTAGAAAGTTACATTTTAGAAGTTTTTATGTAAAAAGAAAGTTTCATCCTTCTAGCGGATAGTCGGCTAAAGGGGCTACATTTAACTGCCGAATGGGAACCTCTCAGGTGACCAAGAAAGAAAAGGCTTATTTGCATAAATAAAATGAAAGCCAATAAATAAAAACCTTATTTGCATAAATAAAATGAAAGCTCAATAGCTGAGCCAATTATTTACCAAAATATTCACCATCTAATTGGTGAGTTCAACATCTAATTTTGCTCCATTTTCAAGGATGATGGCTTGAGGCAGAAATTATTCACAATGTGTCTATTATTGTTTTTTCCTTGGAAGCTGAGGTGGAGGAAATTTTCTTAGTATTTTGCAGCATTAGCCAAGTAGTTTGTCATCTTTTTGTTGAACCACCTGCCTTGCACAAAACCATGGACTCACTGATTTTGGATAAATTTATGCTGTCTGACACATAAATGAATATGGATAATAGAAAGAAATCAAGAGACTCTCACTCCCAGATAAGTTTTCTTTATTGGCTTAAGCTACCTCCAAATTGATTCATATAACACCATCTTCCTGGTTTTTGGACATGATACATGTTATTCATTAGTTTTCAAATTTTATTATATTTTTAACATAGCCTCTTTTCAGCTGGGATTGTTTTTAGTAGTAAAACTTTATTTTATATATGGTTTCCTGTTTTCTATGGTGTATCTTTTTGTGACCTTTACACTATGGTATCGAGAAGTGAAAAAAAGCCCATCTCGGTGCAGGCTTGTGGTCCATCCAGCCCATAATTCTGCTTATTTCTGCAGAATTCCCCAGAGGAATTTTGTGGAGATCCTGGCTGTCCAGTTTGATGTGACCTAAAATTATTAAGTGTACCCTTTCAACTAGCCTCATTTCTTTGAAACCAAGTATGACTTCATCAGTGGTGAATTTATACTTGCTACCTTAAAAGGTGTAATTTTAGCCTGTCCTACTTATGGGGGATAATGGAGATCCACAGTGTAACTGGAAAGGCATTTGCAGGTTTTCAAGACTGATTCCAATTCCAAATAATGATACCACCCCTCAGGTGGACTTCCTTGCAGAGAAATACCTCTTGCTTCTTTTCTTTGTCTCATAGCCAGTTAGTTCTGTATGCACAGCAAAACATTCGATTCCACAGCAAGCCAACCTTTTTGGTTGTAGCATAGTTTAATCAAAGGTTCTTTGAATAGGTAGAAAACTCCTTTCTGTTTGCTTACAACCCTTTTTTTTTTAACTTTTTAACGATCCTAAAGAAGCCAAGACTCCCTCCTACAAAAGCCATGATTTCTTTTTCCTTATAAACTATGTGTTAAAGTGCTTGGATTTTATAACTCCATTAGCCTGGCCATGTGGAAGTGAGATTCACTGGTCAGAGGTTCATAGAATCTCCTTTTGTGACCTCTTTCAGGAACGGACATCTTCCTGTCAACCAGTTGGATTTCAATACCATAATCATTGAATTGTGGGTAGCAAAATTGGGTTTCCCACTCTCCCATGTCACCCAGGTATTTCTGCAATACTCCTGCCAACCAGCCTTGCAGAATTATTAGCATTCAGTATGGGAAATAAGTCTAGAACAGCATGTCCATGTAATGTTTCCAATTTGTCTCATTTCTTTTGTCTCTGCTGGCCAATAGCATGGGAGGTGGCAAGCAGAAACAAAGGTTTATATCTTAACACCTGCTTTCTATTGCACAGTAGCTTTGTAGCTTTTTTGCATCTGTAGCCAGAAATCAAAATCTGTTCATTTGAGCAGAATTATAGGAAAACCCAGGATAATTTTAAGGCTTTCATTGTAAATACTGCATTAGAAACAATCCTTAAAGTCTTTTTAACTCCAAGACCCACATACATCGAGTGTTCTGACAGTACACTCTGTCAGAAACCATTTTTCTTACTGATGTTTTCTTATTGAGCATCATTTCCCAAGTGTGGAGAGAAACTGCAGAAGAGCATTTATGAGGAATCACATTGGCTCAGATAGGTGGGAATTTTACTGACAAGAGGCCATGGAAGTGGATAATAAGTTCTACATGGACAAAGGGAGAATAATAAATTGGGACCAATATATAACAAGGAGTAAGATTCAAAATCATCCCTCCCAAAGAAGTATCGATGTTATTTTGTGTTACAAAAATGGACAGGACAGAGTGGTGTGGGTGTTTCTCTCCAGCTATATATGAAGCTATAAATACACACACACACACATAAATCAGAAACTCAAAGATAAGGACCTTATCATATACAGATGTGTTGTTCACCCAAGGTTTGTAGGTAGATGGTATTAAATCACAATTTTCTAAAAGGTAAAATTATGACTTTCATATAGAAGTTGGAAGGCTGTTCAAGAGAGAAATAAGAATATTAATGGGTCGGGAGAGGTTAAGGAGAAACCCAATATTCTGCACACAGAAACACAGATACAGATATATATACAATGCTTGGTCAGTGCTTTTGTTTGTTAGGGTGCTCATGGATAAAATTATAGTTGGTGACTGTGAGAAACTTATAAGAAGTGAGAATGTGATTTTTCTTTTATGGTTTGTAGATGTGTGGTATTAAGTTATAATTTTCTAAAAGGTAAAATCATGATGTTTATGCAAATAGAAAATAGACACATGTCAAAGAATTTTATTCAATTAGTTAATAAGGAAGCCAGTAAGATATTAATACCAATTTATAGAGCTTTTGAGAAACTAGGCAATTTAATAAAGAAATATTAAGATTGCTAGAGTAAAAAAAAACTGGTTAATGTCTTAGAGGCCAATAAATTGTAACCTTTGGGATTATCTGCTCTTTGGGACAGAAATCATTTTACTCTCTACTAGACAAAAATCTATGAGTTAAAATATAAATTCACAAAGTCTGCAACCTTTAATCAATAGTAAGCAGTGAGTCAAACTAAGTACATTCTCCTAGAAAATCTTTAGGTAGACTTTGCTTCTGAATGACATTGAAAAGATGTGCTGCCCACCTTTTTGCCCTATTTTCAAGTTGTGGTTGATTTCTCTAACAGTGGTGAAAGGTATAAGAACATATTGTGTAATCCATAAGAGAGCATTTGGATCTCAGCTTGTATATGAAATATCACATATTTTTAGAAATAAGAACCTACTTGGCAAGAGCTGATAATAGTATCCCTGGAAAGCAGGCTTTACTTACCAAAAGTTGCTATAGAGAGAGTATAAAACCAATCAATATTCTTCTCTACTTTTGTCCAATTTGATATTTAATGAATTCTTTTATTTATCCATTTAGTGTGTCAACAAATATTTATTGAGCTTCTATTACATGCCAGGCATTGGGAACTGGGACAAAAAGACAAAGTTCTTGCCCTTATGGAACTTATATTCCAATGGGAAAGACAGGCAGCAAATAATAAAACTGTTAGAAGAATAATATACTTTTAGGAACACCTGGGTGGCTCAGTCAGTTAAGCATCTGCCTTCGGCTCAAGTCACGATCTCAGGGTCCTGGGATTGAGTCCCACGTTGGGCTCCACGCTCAGCAGGGACCCTGCTTCTCCCTCTGCCTGCCTCTCCCCTTGCTTCTGCTGTCTCTCATGCTCCCTCTCTGGCAAATAAATAAACAAAAACTTTTAAAAATAATACACTTTTAGACAGTGAAAAGTGGGATAATGAGAGGTCAGAGTGGAGGAGTTCTAGATAGAACCATCCAGAAACTCTCAAGAGGACTGGCAGGCCCTTGAGAGTGTGGCCCAGACAGAGCAGAGGACTTGGTGACAGATGGGCTCTGCTGTTCATCTACTGATAGGTGTTCCCAGGCTGTCCGCTATATGAACATAATTCAAGTCTTCACTCTTTCATGGTCCAGGACACCTCCTATCTGAATTTCTATCTTCATGTCATGAGGCAGAAATAGGTATAGGGGGCCAGACCAGTGAATGGGATAAGTTGTGCAAATTGTTTCCCACTGGGGAGAAAGTAGTTACAGATTCCTTGGATAAGGCAATGAGAGAAGGTAGAGAACACTGGTTAGGGGCACAGTTTTTAGATCAGAGACATCTGGATTTGAATCCTATCCTTACCACTTATTATTGTATGACTTTAGACAAGTTCCTTAAATCTATTTTCCATCTGTTAATGACACATGATGATCATCCCTTCATGGGCTCACTGGGAGAACTACATGGAATAATCTCCATAAAGCCCTAAGCACGCAGGAAGCACTCAATAAGCAGTGTCCTTGTTACTCCTCCTCTGTGTGAGTCTGTAGTACCAGCTTCATGCAGCAGGGATTAATTAGTCTTGCTGCTGCTCTGTAGTCTTCAACTTTATGGAAAGATGAATCATTATCACAGAGTTCAGGTACATGTGAACTGGAGGCTCACCAGGTCTGGCGGTGTTGACTTAAGCTATGTAGTCCAGGTTATCTCAGCAGCCAATCCAAGCTTTACAAAGAGAAGGTACAGGCTTATGCCTGAACCCTTTTAGCACAGACTCAGCAATTCTTGGATAAATTAAGAGTTTAGAAATTAAAATTATAATACTTTCTATGAAGTTTTGATTGGAGATTTTTTCCCTTCCCTTTCTTGTCTTGTCCTTTCTTTTCATTTACTGGGTTTTTTGTTTTGTTTTTGTTCTCCTTTTTCATTTAGAAGTTGCTTTCTTTTCTGGAGGGCTATGGGTTAGGAAGCTATTAATTAACTGCTTCTTACTCTAATTTTCAATGAGATTTAGTACCATAGGGATAAAGCTGCCCTTTTTGAAAAGAAAGATTAAATGTCTGCAAAGTCCATGAATTGATTTTCTAATTGTTTTGGCAATAATGTTTTTCGTTGATAATGTTGCTAAAAGAAATAATAATTTTAATTAAAGTTTAAATGTCTTTTTAGATTTTATAGATACTAGGGGGACCATTTTCTTGCAGGGAATAAGTTAAGACCATAACATTCTTCTCTAACCCCACAATTATGATCAGGGGAATGTCTGTAATACATTCCATTGCAATTAAATTGCATACCCCAGACTGTTCAAGATCTGTTTATAAAGGAGAAATGGATTTTCCACAGCTGATTGCCTGTTAGTGCATCTTTCATGCAACATTGCAGCAGCCAGTGTATGTGTTGAAATAACAGACTTAAATTTAAACTTTCAAAGCTTTCAAATGTCTTTCAAAAACTTCTCATTGCATGAATTGCCTAATTTGTGTACATGAAAATCCACTGATTACAAATGAATGAGAGTCAACCTATGAAAAGAGGAGGCTATGAGAATCTTTGTATATTTGCACTCCCCCATCTTTTCAGGAATTAGCAGGTATTCAATCTTGTTCCAATATCCTGCATGACCACAGTCATTACTGAGAATTACTGAGATCTCTCTGTGAAGATTGGAATCTGCTGTGAATGGTATGGGGCAGGTTGGATATTTCTTACAATATTCATTGGACCATCTTCACCCAGTCACACAGATGGAAAATATTTTCTGACATGAATGTTTATAGAAAAGATTCAGAGAGAAGAGAAAGGGATGGGAAGGAGGAGAAGGAAAAATAATCCAAACCAGGTCGAGGTGGGGTCATATAGAATAGACATCATGGTCCAGCTATTTCATCTTTAAGAACACTTTTCAGAACTTTAACTTACTAAATTCGAATTTTAAGTCCCTCCAAGTTGCATTTAATTGATCAAGCTGCTGTGTATATATTGGGTCATCCCTATGGATCTCTAACATCTGTAATAAAGTATTAATTGAATGCCCACTAATTTTCACCAGAACCTTGAAAGTCAGATCTTAGGAGCCCCATTTCATGAGTGAGAAAACTAAGGCTATAAAGGCCTTATATGATTCACCCAAAGTCATCCAGCTATTAAGCAGAAGAGTTTGAATTTGAACCTAGGCCTATCTGACTCTAACACCTGTGTTGTCAGCTGTATTTCCCTGTGTAGGTCTACCTTCTTGGCTGACATACTCAAGGATACATGTCTTCACATCCTTAAATTCCAAGTGTCCCTTAGAAATAATTTCCAAACAGTGAACTGCCCTAATAATGCTGTAGTTTATTTCCAGGGGGTGAATGTTGGCCTTCAGAGCAGGCTCCTTCCTACCAGCTTTCTATTTCTAAAAAGCATTTGATGATTCCCTGTTCAGAGCTCATATACCTGTCAAAAGAGACTGCAGTTTATCCCCAAGGATGGTTAACATTCCCTCCACCCAAGAGAGCATGTCAGGTGCTCTCAGAAATTGAAATGCAGGCTCTCCCTCAGTGCTGGTCTTTCAGATTAGTAGCTGTCACTGATAAAATGTCTCCTTGGAATTGTGGAGACAAAGCTGCAAGGCAGCCAACAGGCCCACCTTCTATCGCCTGTGGTTATCAGCATTCTCATTGGTAATATCAGATTTTCTGGAGTTGTCTTAGTTTTACAAAATGTTCATGGGAACTTTGATGATCTCTGAGGAAATGCCTTCTGTAATGCTCCAGTTGTGAGGGGAGTCGGCCAAATTCCAACCCATCTGGCAGCCAAGTTCTTTCAGTCTGAGACTGAACGGGAATTTCAGAGGCCTGGAGAGGGCACACACAAGTCTATCTTGCTTCTATTTTTTCAATATGGAATTTGGAGCCTTTCCTGTAACCCATCATGCAGTATCTTTAAGAAGTGCTGGATTGCAGGAAAACAACCCCAAGTGAGCCATACTCTGTCTACTGGAGTGAAATGCCCTTTCCTCTTTCTTCGTGTACATGATTCTAATTCATTTTCCATCTACCCTCAGTGACTTTCACTCTTTGAACTTCACTTTTGACTTTGTCTTTAACTTGTACATGAATTTGTATTCCACCTGATGCTTTCTGGGATCCAGAGAGCATATGCTCCTCACAGCCTCAGCTGGTTCTAAAATGTCACAGTTTCTGTTAAAATGCTTCTTGCTCCTACCAAAGTAAGCAAACACCTTTGTCTCTCCTGGATGTGCTGTGAGATCATGACATAACGAATCTTCTGGTTTTAAAATGGACCTCTGGCCTTTTCACTGGGAATTTTGATTATCTTCATCCATATGCTTTCTAGGGAATTTCAGAAACTAGGATATTCTCATGTGGCCCTGGTCTTTGTCACCTGCCCCCAGATAATACCTCTTCTCTAGCCTTCTCTTCACCACCATGGTGTTTACACAACTCCACCTCTATATTCCTCTGGAGATGTCCCTAAGATGCAACTCTAGTCTCCCTGCCTTCCTGCCCATTGGTCCCCAAAGTCTCCCCATTCCATCTATTTTCGGCCTAATATACTCCATCTATTTTCAGCCTAATATTCAGGACTTTCCACAGTTGGTTACCAATAATTTATCTGCCAATAATTAGTCTATGTTACCCACACAAACATATCATCCAAACTGGAATGCTCACATACTCTTTCACTTGGAATGTCTTCACCCCATCTCTTGTCTGTTGATATCTTAAGTACTTACGTTAAAATTCTCTTTTATCACTCCGTATCAATCCTGACCTTTCTCTGTTGTGGCCCTGGAGGTTGTTATGAACTGCATATTAACAAATCACTCTTTTCCTCTGGCTTATGATTGGGTTTGGCCATGGGGAGGCTCCATAGGATACAGGAGGCACCGGCAGGAAACTGATTGATTCCCTGACTTCTACAAATAGCCATGGCTCCCCCAGTGACCCTCTCCTGCAGCCAGAGCTGCTTTCTTTGCCTTCCAAGCCTAGGAGTGGTAATGTCTCTTTCTTGCCAGCCCTGGGATACTTCAGCGTCTCTTCTGAGCTTCATTTAACCCCAACCACTCTTTGTAAATAATCCCTTCATCAAATTCTCCATGTAACTTTTTTGGAGGACCCATCTGTTCCCTACAAGGACTCTGACTGGTACAGCACATTCAAAGCCCAATTCACTCATAAAATTAACCAATTTCATTCATTAGCTCAACAATACACATTCCTCTTTTATTTGGCACTATGTTATAGGCATTGGTGACAGGGCAGAGAACAAAACAGAGGCATTACCTTCAGAGAGTTTACAGTATAGTGGGGAAATCAGATGTCAAACATAAAATTATAACAAAAGATGGTGGAGATTATAAGAGAAGTATGGAGTGCACACAGCAAGAGGACCTAGTCTAGGGGCCAAAGAAGGTCATTCAGATACATGAGCCATCTGCTATTTCTTTGTCCTTTCCTCATGGCACTCAGTACATTCTGTGTTATTATTGCTTATGGACACTCTGTCAAAAGCTCTCTTTTGAAAGACAGAAACAGCTGTGTCTTTTTCATCTTTATGTCTGCCTCAGTACTTAGACCACTGCCTAGAGTATTGTAGGAACTCAAGTATTTGCCCAATTGAACTGGATCAAACCTTCTGAATATTTGTGGACCTCAACTCCAGCCCATCCACTGATGGTTTTACATTATCAGGCTGGATGATGGTGAGATCCCACTTTTTCAGAGCCACAGGCTAACAGAAAACATGTTTTACCAGTTTAGAAAGAAAAATCATTGAATTGGAAGAGCTTTCCTCCACACAGGCGAAGGGTTTGATAGGCATTGTCAGCTTAATATACCCCGTTTTGGATATTTCCTGGCAGGCACTGGAATCATTAGTTGTCAGAGGTGAGCACTGAGTTTTTCTTTTATACTTTTTTTTTTTTTTTTTGCCTCACTGGCTTATTTAATAGCACTATAGCTGAACTCAGTGTGAAATATGAATGGAGATAAGTCCATTCTACTTCAGAACAAGAAGTTTGGGGACATACTTAGAGGTAAACCTTGGCACAAAGTTTTAAAAACTTGGGCTGGGATAGAGAAAATCTAGATAGCATCCTAAGGCCATGAAGGTCATAGGCACAAGGACAGGTCCAATCCATAGGGCAAGAAGTAGAGGACTATAGGAAGAGAACTCTACTAACATGGTAGACCAGAAGTTTATAGACACATTCCTCCCCCAAAAAAACTGTAACTGTCTTTCTTTTCTTTTTTTTAAGATTGTATTTATTTATTTGAAAGAGGTCACAAGTAGGCAGAGAGAGAGGAAGGGAAGCAGGCTCCTTGCTGAGCAGAGAGCCCGATGCGGGGCTCGATCCCAGGACCCTGGGACCATGACCTGAGCTGAAGGCAGAGGCTTTAACCCACTGAGCCACCCAGGCGCCCCTAACTGTCTTTCTATAATACATGGCTTAATGAGGCAAAGTAAGGGAATTCCTCAGAGATGAAAAATGATAAAGCAAGAATTTATAGAGGTAAGAAAACTCTGGAGCCTGGCATTTGTGTGAGGGTATCTGCCAATCTGTTTCCCTGGATCATGGTTTTGAACGAGCAGTGAGTGCATCTGGAGACAAAGGGGCCCTAGTGTCCTTATATAAGATATTGATTAACTTTGGCTAAGTATGTGAGCTAAGATCTAGGGTCTCCACTGATGGAATTGAAATAAAGTATGTAACCTCCAAACTAGTAGATTGGGGGAAAAAAGGAATGACAGGGGGAAAAATCAACACAGAGGAAGGCAAGAAAGGAAAGGGAGAAAAAAAAATCTAGAAAACAAAAATAACAAATAGAAAGCAAAAACTAGGATGACATAAATGAATTCAACTTAATAGCAATCACAATCTTGATAAAGAAATTATACTGTCCAGTTAAAATTCAGACTGTTAGACTAGATTTTTAAAATTTAGCTTTAAAGTATTTACAAGAGAAGCCTCTAAAAACACAAGGATCAAGGAAGAGTGCAAGTAAAATAATGGGAGAAGACATACTAGGGTAAAGGAAGAAGGTATGGCTATATTAAGGATTAGGAAAAGCTAGCTTCAAGACAAAAAGCATTACTAAAAATGAAGAGGATAACTACGCATTAATAAAGATGTTCAATTTACCAGGAAGCTGTAATTCTAAATTTATGTGCCCCTAATAGTGTAAGTTTGAAATATATAAAAAAGAAGTTGCTGGAACTGCAAGAAAAAGAAATCCAAAATCACAGAGGGACATTTTCACATATCCCTCTCAAAATTGATAGCTCAAATAGAAAATAAATCCATTGGGTGTTAAGAGATTTGAAGAAACAAGCGTGATCTCACACACATACACACAGAAATCACATTCTTTTCCACACATGGACCACTTGTAAAAATGGATCACACAATAGGCCACAGAGAAAATCTCAATGGATTGAAAAGAATCTGTATCATATAACCTGCATTCTCTAACAGTTAAATTAGAAATCAGTAATGAAAAAATAAGGGAACCCCCATATATTTTAAAATTTAGAAGACACATTCTAACTTATGTGTCAAAGAAAAAAATCAAACCAGGAATTGGTGAATATTTAGAACTGAGTGATCTTGACAATAATCCTCAGAGTTGGTGGGATATAGATAGCTGAAGCAGCAGTAGGAGGAAGATTGTAGCCTTATTGCTTATGCTGGAGATAGAACGCTGCAAAGCAATAAAGTGAACATTCACTTCAAGATGTTAGAAAAAGAAAAGCAAAAGCAAATAAAGCAAATTTTTAAAAAGCAAAAGCAAATAAGGGAGAAGGAGGGAAACAATAAATATGAGTAGACATCCGTGGAAGGAAAACCACTCTCTAGTAGAGTGTTCAAAAAGTTGTCTTTGTTTTTTCTTCTCTTTTTCTTTTTTAAAAGATTTTATTTATTTATTTCACACAGAGACACAGCGAGAAAGGGAATACAAGCAGGGGAGTGAGAGAAGGAGAATCAGGCTTCCCGCTGAGCAGGGAACCTGATGTAGGGCTCCATCCCAGGACCCTGGGATCATGACCTGAGCTGAAGGCAGATGCTTAACGACTCAGCCACCCAGGCACCCACACACACACTTTTTTTTTTCAAAAGACTAATAAGACTGCAAACTGCTGACAAGATTGATGAACAAAAAAGAGAGAAGACACTAATAACTAATATGGAGAGTGAAAAAAAGTGCATTCCTATACATGCAGACATAAACAGAGATAAAAACAGGATATTACTGATAATTTCATGCTGATTATTTTGATTTTGATTATTTTGAATATTTGGGCAAAACTCACACATTCCTAAAAAATATAATTTCCAAATTCAGGAAGAAATATAAAATCCCAGTAGCCCAATAACCAGGATAGGAGTCGAATCATTAGTTAAAATATTTACCATAAGCAAATTATCAAACTTAGATGGGTTCTTTTGTTTTTGGTTTTTTGGGTTTTTTTTAGATTTTATTTATGTATTTGACAGAGAGACACAGCGACAGAGGAAACACAAGCAGAGGGAGTGGGAGAGAGAGAATCAGGCTTCCCGCTGAGCAGGGAACCTGATGCAGGGCTCCATCCCAGGACCCTGGGATCATGACCTGAGCTGAAGGCAGACGCTTAATGACTGAGCCACCCAGACACCCGGACTTAGATGGTTTTGTAAAAAGTTCTATAAAAAAAACAGGAAACGGATCATTCTAATCTTACACAAACTGCTCCAGGGTGTACAAAAAAGGAACACCTGCCTTTTTATGAATCGCATATATCCTTGATGCTAAAAAAGGATAACCACAAACAGAAAGTGTCATTTTTTAAATGTATAATTTATAATTAGCGACAAAAAGTATAAGCCTTGGAGAAAAGATAACTAACAAAAGGTATGCAAGCTGCATCAGAAAACTTTAATGATGTACAGAAGACTTCAATAAATAGAAACATTTTCATGGATCTACACCATTTTCATGGATAAGAACACAATATCCTAATATAAAGATGTAAGTTCTCCTGAAATTGACATGTAGATTTACACAATTTCCATCAAATTCCAAGAATATTTTTTAAAGATTTTATTTATTATTTATTTGACAGAGAGAGATCACAAGTAGGCAGAGAGAGAGAGGAGGAAGCAGGCTCCCTGCTGAGCAGAGAGCCCGATGCGGGGCTCGATCCCAGGACCTTGAGATCATGACCCGAGCCGGAGGCAGCGGCTTAACCCACTGAGCCACCCAGGCGCCCCAAAGTCCAAGAATATTTTTATACCATTTAAAAATGATTCTGAACTTCATCTGAAAGATCAGTTCAGAATAGGAAGACATTCCTGAAGGGGAAGGAAGAGAAGGTGACAGAATTTGCTCTACCAGATCACAAAACATAGAAAGCAGTAGTAATTAAGCTAAGTAGTAATTAAGACACTTCTTATTTTTAGTATCTAAAATATTTTAAGAATTCCTACAAATCAATAAAAAAAGATAAATCTATTGAAAATGAGCAAAAATAATTTTACAAAAGAGAAACCATAAATGACAAAAATATGTATATGAAAATATGTTCAATCTCATTAATAATTTTAACAACTAAAGTTAAAACCATAATGAGATAATATTTCATACCCACCAGATTAGCAAATATTAGCCTGACAAGAGCAAGTGCTAGAGAGGATGTGAGACAAGAGGAGGACTCAGATACTGACAGTGGAAGTGCACATTGAAAAGGGCAACATTTTGGAATTACACGATAAAATTGAGCACACACCTACTCTATAGCCCAGCAATATGCTGCTAGCAACATATCATAATAGCAAACTGGAAGCAACCTGAATGTCCATTATCCATTGTATTTATTTATCCATTATCAGGAAAATGGATAAATAAATACAATGAAATAACACACAGCAATCAAAGATGAAAATACTACAGTTATACGTACTGAGTGGAAAAAAGCAAATCACAGAAATATATCTGGTGTCTATGTTTCAAAGGCAGACAGTGTTAAACAATTATTTATTTATTTATTTATAATGCCATATAAACATACAGTGAGACTATTTTTTAGAAAGTCAAGGAGTGATTAACACACAAGCAGAATGGGAAAGTGGGTACCTCTGGAGGGAGGAAAGGATAAGCAAGGGGTGGAGGACCTCGTGAAATGGGCTTCAGAGGTACTGGTAATATCTTCCTTGCACTGGATTGTGGACATACGCATACTTTTTTATATTGTCACCCATCATGATATGCACTTGCGTCCTCTGCAACCTTATGTGTGTGTAGTTCACAATAAGACAGTATGTCAATAAGTTAATGAGGCCGGAGGATAAAGAACTGCAGTTGGAATCCACAAACTGGGCCCAGGAGGTTCTGAAGGTTGACTAAGGAATGGCAGAGACTCCCCAGGGCTGTGGTCCATGGTGGAAGCTAGAGAAAAGCTTCACTAGAGAAAGAAGAAAGCTCTTAAGTGGGGCAGAGGTACCTGCTGATGCCCTTGGAGGTTGTTGGGAAATTTTATGGAAAGTAACATATCCTTCCCTCCAAGATTTGAGAAGAAACCTTGAGCGAAAGAGTATGGGTTTTCTTTTGTATCCAGGAAGGTACATAATACGCACTCTGGCAGATACAAAAGCAAATGTTATCTTTTTTTTTTTTTTTTAAGATTTTATTTATCTATTTGACAGAGAGAGATCACAAGCAGGCAGAGAAAGAGGAGGAAACAGGCTCCCTGCTGAGCAGAGAGCCCGATGTGGGGCTCAATCCCAGGACACTGGGATTATGACCTGAGCTGAAGGCAGAGGCTTTAACCCACTGAGCCACCCAGGCACCCCGCAAATGTTATCTTTTTATAATTAAATAGGATATTTGTATCAGTTACTTAAACAAATAAAGGTTTATTTTCTTTAATGTGGCCAATAGTCCAGAAGTAGGCATTGGAGAGCCTGTTCAGTGGCCTAGAGATGTTTTCTAAATCTAGGCTTCTTCTGTCTTTACATTTGGCCCTTTTTAGTGTGGGGGCTTTTAGCCCCATGCACTTCCAAACTTTTTATCTACTTTTTTTTTTTTTATCTACTTTTAACACAGCACAAGGACATTTTCCTGACTCTTGTTGGGAAAGTAAAGCCTTTCCTAGAACTCTCCTACAGCCTGCCACTCATATCCTTGTAGTAAGTATGGTGTCCACTTGGCCATTTCTTGCTGCCAGACAGCCTGGGAGAGTAATGATTTTGCCACGGTAGCCTGCACAGTAGGACGAGGAAGAGTGAAGTGGGGAAGAGTAGTTTCAGAGCAGTTCTTCCACATCTCTGTCAAAACACTTCACTAAACATTCTTCCTCTTCCTGAGATCAAGAGTCTCTATGGTTTGTCTCCATAAGAGATTCTAAATCTCAGGAAACAAACTGAGGGTTGCTGGAGGGAAGGAGGGTGGGAGGGATGGGGTGGCTGGGGGGTGCGTACTGGGGAGAGTATGTGCTATGGTGAGCTCTGTGGACTGTGTAAGACTGATGAATCACAGACCTGTACCCCTGGAGCAAATAGTACATTATATGTTAATAAAAAAAAAAATTCTTCCTCTTTTCTCCCCAGGAGCCAGTCTAGTTGATGACCTGTATAAATATTTCTCCTTCCATCACTCCCATGGAGATACCATGACTGTCATGGATCCAAAGCAGATGAATGTGGCTGCTGCTGTTTGGGCTGTTGTCTCTTACGTCATCGCAGACATGGAGGAAATGCTGCCCAGGTCTTAGCAAGAACAAGCAAGCACTTTTGTCCTTTCTGGCCAGGAATTCTAGGGATGCAGCTCTAGGAAGTCCCTCTTCAACTAACAATTTGATCTCACCTGATCCATTTTCAGAGCATAATACTTTCTCATACTTTCTGTTACCATCTTTCTCAATACTTTCCAAATTCTCTGTTTCTAAAGGAAGAAATGATCCCCACCCCCACATTGAGTCAAAATATGGTAGAGATCACAGTTGGGGACCTTTCTTTATGCCACCTATGAAAATTATTGTTTCTACTTTGAAAGTAAATACTCAATAAATATTTGGAAGATCTCTGGTTTTCATGTGTGTGTTCATAAACATTGAATCAAATACAGTGACACCAATTTTTATGTTATTTATTGAAGGAGTTAAGGAATGCAAAATTATAGTATGGCCTTAATTGAATGTGTAGAGGCATTTGGCTTTCTAATTTGTACATTTTCATCTCACTAGAATTTTTTAAATTAAATGTGAGTTTTTTAATTAACAGGAAAAAAAGATGTCACCATTTGGAGATAAAAATCAAGTATGTATAATCTAGTTGCCTTACTAAACGTAAGTACTAAGGTCTATCACCAGGTAAGTGATAATAATATTTTACATTTATGTTTTATATATTTCATACAGTATTTCTATGAAGTTGGGGCTTATTCCCATTTTGTTATTAATGCAGTTGAGACCCAGTGAGGCTAAATAATACTTACAGAGCCCAATAGAGCAAAAACATTGATCCTTACCCACTCTGGGAACAATGCCTACTGTTCTTCCCACACAATGTCCAGTATTCAGTTAAAAAAAGTTTTTTTAAACTGCAAGAAAAAAACAAGTGCATAGTCAAGAGTTAAAGCAAATAAGAGAGGCAGACTGAGAGATAACCCAGAGGCTGGAACTATCAGAGGGGACTCTAACATAACTGTGACTGAAACATTAAAGATCCAGAACTACGTGTATGAAAAGAAGGAGAATTTCAACAGAGAGATGAAAACTATAAGAGTCAAATGTCACTGCCAAAATAAAAAATATAATATCAGAGATGAAGCATTTCCTTTTTGGGTGCTTTAGCAAACTGAACAAGGCTGAGGAAAGAATGGATGAACTCAAAAATAGGTCAATAAAAATTGCCCAAACTAAAGCACAAAGGGAAGAATTAGTGAAGGAAAACAAACAAGGATCAGAATGGAGTTTTCAAGAGTTGTGATCTAATGTGTATGTGGTCTAACATACATGTAATTGGGCATCAAGGGGTCTAACATACATATAATTGAATATCCAGAAAGAGTGGACAAAGTATCAGTTTTATTAATGGTAATAATTAAAAGATTGGCAGACACAGTAGGTCTTTCATTTCTGACAAGGCAGCAAACTAGTACTTTGACCCTTAAACTGAAAACCAAAAATTCTGGATACCATCTGAGAAACACTTTCTTAAATAAATGAGTTAACTGGTTAAAAGGCAAAGAATATTAGACAAAAAACTAAGTGAAGGAAAGAATCAAGAGGGAGACACAGAACATTAAACCAGCTTTCTCTTTGAGAAAATTTGCAGAAGGTGGCGAACTTCACTTCCATTTTCGCTGCCTTTCAGGGCTCAGAGGACTCTAGACAAATCCCAAAGCCTGCCATATTAGGGATACTAGAGAACCCCCAATAAAATTGAGACCTCAAAGGATTATACCTCAATACTGTGGTGAACCAAAAATAAATTTGAAGACTGCAAGGAAAATTACCATTATTGAATAAGTGGTAAGTGAGTGTCTGAAGAAATTCCCCTAAATAAAGCTACAATAAATATGAAATCACAGTCAGAAGAAAAAGAGTTTTAAAAACAGAGAGAACCATGACATTCTGAGCAAAAACAAACTTAAAAAATAAATAAATAAAAACCATAATTAACCTGCGATGTCCTCTGATATTGGAATTTTTAGATTGAGAATTTTCTAAACTCTATTACATTCAAGGAATTAAAAGAAGAGATTGAATGGAGTAAGAGAGCACAGGGCTATAAAAAGTGAACAGTCCTATTGTAAAAACAAAAAACAGAACCTCAAGATATACAGACAACTATAAGTGAAATTTAAAAATTAGAGAGCCAGTTTAACTGCAGAGAAGAGAATTCATGAACTGGAAGAATAATGAAACTAATGAGAATTTGGCTCAAAATGAAAAAGATAAGGAAAATATGAATGAAAGGTTAAGAAATATGAAGGATAGAGTTAGTCACCTAATATATATTTAATCAGGGTCACAAAACAGAAAAATTAGGATGAAGAATTATAATAAATGAGAAAAAAATAATACAGAACCTACAAAGAAATAATAAGTGAAAATCTTCCAGAAATAATAAAATAGATCAGTTCGCATAGTCAAGAAGCCCAGTGAATCCCAAACAGCAGAAATGAGAAGAAATCTACATGAAGACATGTTGTAGAGAAACTATAGACCACAAAAGAGAAGATCTTTGAACCAAGAGAGAAGAGATAGACTCTTTTAAAAGGAGCAACAATTAATAACAGCTAACTTCTTAGTAATAGCAACAATGCAAAGTCAGAAGACATTGGAAAGATATCTTCAACATACTAAGAGACAACAATTATCAACCCCAAAATTCTATGCTCAGCAAAAGTACCATTCAAGAATGAGAACAAAATAAGGATATTTTCAGGTAAATAAAAACAGAGTTTACCACCAGCAGATCTTCACTAAAGAAAATGTGAAAATGTGTACACCTGGCAAAACTCTATGGTCCTAGAGTGAAAACAAGAAATGGAGAGTCTGGCTCCACACGAAAAATCTATGTGTAATCTTTTAGGCCCAACTACAGGCAATTACAAGGGCTTTGCCTGGCAGGCCTCACAGAGGAAAGCTATCCTCCTCATGCAAGACTTGGTATATAGCTTATTGTTTTCTGAAGGGATCTGCAGTGAAGGACTTGACCTCTGGGACAGCCATGCTCATAAACATAACTGCATTCCAAGCCCAACATCTCCATTCAGAGGCCTCCTTTTGGGAATCTTGACTAAGATACTTTTGTCTATTCTGACTCAATTCTTTCCACTCTTGGCCTTTCCCCTCCCTCTCTCCTTCCTGGCCCCACCCCAAGTCCATAAAATGGTGGGTGTCTTTTTTTAGAGCTCTTTGGCGGGAAGATTTCCCCCCATCTATGCTAATTCACCTGACTCTTGCCTGGCGCCATTCTGTAGGGGAAAATGAAACACTGGGGAACTGGTGCCTATCTTTGCATCTTGTTTACACTGTCTCAGTGAATAATAAAGGCATTATTGTTAATATCATTTTGGCTAATTGTCCTATCACCTCAGTCTGGCAGCTCAATAGAAATTAAGAACAGAAAGAGTGGCAAACATTTTAAACAAACATGAACTAAATAAAATAATACAATAATCTAGAATTTGAAAAGAAAGAAGATGCTTGGCTAGAAAAACAAAAGAATAAAAAGGGAAGTTATAGGAATTAGTGTTCTAAGGTCCTTGTATTGCTCTAGCAGATAATATTAGGTTTGCTAATTTAAATATAAAAGTTAAGTCTTCTAGGGTAACCACAAAAGAATAGAGGAAGAATGTAAAACAACCTCCAAAAAAATGGAGTAAGAAAAAAAAGGCTCAATAAATTTGTTATCATATTCAGTGGCCACAAGGGGCTAATCAACTAAAAAAATATAAGTTTGGAAAATAAGTGACTTACTGAAAAGAAGAAATGACCACTAAGTGACCATGAGCCACAGAAGAAATAATTGAAATTAAAACATTTCTACAACTGAATAATAGCATAATACACACACACTCCCAAACCACCTCCATAACAGAACTTACAGAATTCAGATTTAGGGGAGGAGTGAGGAGACCCTCTGCAGATCTCTAGCATTCTTGCTCTGGGAGGTTCTCTCTTCTCTAAGAGTGTATCTTGTGAACTCTAGCTATCTTGTCCTTCCTGAAACATTCAGACCCCTCTCCTCAACTCACAGTAGGCTGGCCTCTGCTTGGGTTTCTCTTCTCTGAACTGGAACTGGAACTGGAACTCCTAAAGCAGTAATCTAGGGCCAGCATAAAGCTCACCCCATTTGTTTTCTGTCTCTTGGGCACCATATTTCCTCATGTCCACTGTCTTATTTCATACACTTTATTTGGATTTTTAATTGGTTAATACCCAAAGACAAGTCTGGTTCTCGTTACTTCCGCTTGGTCAGAAGTGCATATCAGGTCAGTAATTTCTGTCCAAAGTATACAATCATATTTATTTTATATTTTGTACATTTTGATTCATTCTTTTCTCACGTCTTGATTCCAGTTTGGGAATGTGGATTCTCAGGGATTTCATGAACTGCCCAAAGACTGAGATTAAAAATAAATGGCATCTGTGAATTATCAGAGCCCATAACCTATATCCTAGAAATGGCTCTTACGAAGTGGATCTTATTACATCTCTTTGCCTTTCCCCAGAGAGTTGTTTATTTCCCTGGGAACAAAAAAAAAAAAAAAAAAAAAAAAAATTGCATAGGGCCAAATGGCCCTATCATTTCCTAACTGGTCCCCTTACTGCTGCCTTATTGGAGGAATATAGAGCGGCTGGTTTGGGAGACCATGAATATGTGCAGGCAGGGGAGTCGTGAGTGTGGTTATCAGTAGCACCAGTAATATAGGAAAAATACATGAAAGTTGGAAAAATAAAAGGGTGGAAGAAGGAATCTGAGAAAAAACTCATGACAACCTGAACATTGTAATTGCTCAGGTGGCCAGGGAGCCTGACACATACTATTGAGTAACTACAGCCAAATGGGATTTTTTTAGTAGAATTATCTTACTTTGCATAAATTGTAAAAGGAACGGTTCTTCTGCTAAGAAATGGTGTATCATTTGAGTGGTGCCCTGTTTCCTGCACGTGCAGCAGCTTTCCAATTTGACTTCAGGGTCAAGTTGCTTTTCTGATTTACTTGGCTGAGTAGACTTAAGTGCAAATTGAGAAGAGAAACCCATTTAAATATTGTATAATGTGAAAAGAGTGAATTCTGCAACAGAAAAAGGAGGGGATTCAGGGAAAGGAGGTCAATTGCTGATTTTGCCCTTGACATCGTTAAGATGCGGCTTCGAGGGTTCTGATGCGTCTGCGAATGATTTGGAGTTTAGGTTCCCCGGAGTGTTCCACCTTCCTCACAACAATTACACTAATGACGCCAAGAATGTTTTGAAAATCCTCATGCTTCTCCGCTGCATACATTTCATCACCACATAGTCCTATTTGCTCAGTATGCTCCCTTCATAATAATTCGAGATGCTTCCCATTTACCTTGAGTAAATATCAAACAGATCTTGATATCTATATCTGTCTCATGAAATATACATTCTCTCTAACTGTGCCCAAATGATTAATTTACTGCTATGTGATGATTAGCATAAAAATCTCATCACAACACGAGATAGAAATGTTATCACTAATTGCCGTTTGAAGTGAAGAATGTTTTTTGCATAGAAATAAATGATGCATGCTTACTTCTCAATTCTCTGTTAAACCAGAAAACCCAAGACTGTTTTTGGAGCGGAAAAAAATTACCTTTGAAGTTGGTGTTGTGTTTTGTTTTTTTTTTCCCTTTTCTCTCCCTTAGATGGTCCACAGTTCAGCAAAGAAATGGAACAATATTGGGGCGCCTGGGTGGCTCAGTGGGTTAAAGCCACTGCCTTCAGCTCGGGTCATGATCCCAGGGTCCTGGGATCGAGCCCCGCATCGGGCTCTCTGCTCTGCAGGCAGCCTGCTTCCTCCTCTCTCTCTCTGCTTCTCTGCCTACTTGTGATCTCTGTCTATCAAGTAAATAAAATCTTAAAAAAAAAAAAAGAAATGGAACAATATTGTTATGGAGTTTGTACACAAAATGAGATAGGTGAACTCAGTTCTCATCAAAGCAGGCCTTCCAATCAATCAGTCACTCAACTTTTCCCTGGACATTAAGGTCTTCCTGTGGCCCTGAAACTTGACAAGTAAACACTCAGATATTTGCAGCGTATCCTGAGAGTATTCAAGTTCTTGAGAGAACCTGATGTTCTTAATACTATCGGTGGTCATTCTGGGTTTGCTCAGCCAGCCACACAACAATCTCACAGGTTGCCGGGTGCCTCAGAAAGCCGTGTTCTATATTCCAGATTTAAAGAACATTATCTATCCCACAGATCTTGATGATTTAGTCACACCCTCATCCAAACAGTTCTCTTAATTTTAAGTACCAGCCAGTCTATCCCAGAAACTGTAATGGAACATGAATTTTCCCCAAGATCTGCCTCACCATCCAAATAGTCATCACCATTATCACTGATACCCCCCTCTCTGGGCCAACTATACTGCTAAGAATTTTACATGTATTTACTCATTTAATCTTCACTCAATGCAATGACATAGGTCCTATTTTAATCCCCATTTTAGAGATGAGAAAACCTGAATATAAAACTCATAAGTAACTCCTCCCAGGTCATAGAACTAAAAAAATATGGCTGAAATCTGGAAAATTCAAACCCAGATATCCCGCTCAAACAAATTCTCTGGATAGCATCCCTTCTAGCCTTGACTGTGTAGATAGATTGAGTCTAACTGGTGCATTTTCATTTCAAGGAATAACAAGGGGGGCTTCAACAGTGCCATGCTTTGGCCCAAGAAAGAGGGACCTTGTGCTTTTAGGGGACCCCACATATCACAAACACACACCAACAGAGGGCCCCACGTATCACAAACACACACAAACAACAAATTTATTGAGGGATATATGGGTGCTTCAGTCACCAGGGATTTGATACTCAGCTAATACGGCATAGCTCGTGACTCTAAGCCTTCTCTTCCAGGCTCCAAGGAAACACTGTTCCCCAGGTCTTGCCTTTGAGGGAAGACTGTATCTGAATGTTGTGAGCATAGGCACTGCCTAAGAGCACGAAGACTTGAGGAGCAGAAATACTCAAGAAGGAAAGACAAATTCATTAACCTGTCAAATGCTTCTCAGAGAGCATGAATGCCATAGATTCTGGCACTAACGAGCTATTGTTTCCCACTAGTGTTGAGCATTTTTTCTTGATTCTTGCCGTGTCCCAATTTGTGGTTCTGAAGGTACTCAGGGCATTCACAACAGTTGTACCTGGTGACATATCTGCCATATTAAATAATGCGTATTCCTCATAAGTGTGAGTATCTGTTGACCTAGGTGTAAAACTTTTGAAATCTAATATCCATAACTTACACTGGCAGCAAGATGGACTGGCATTAGGACTGCAAATTGTTTTATTTTTGTAAAATTAAAAATATTTAACGAACATTTTAAAATTTAGATTAAAAGTGTCCACTTTATTTTTATTTAAAATCTTGATATTCATTAATTATAATTTGTATTTCCTTTTAATCCAAGAGGTCATTGTTTACTATTTTTAATAGTGGTAAAACACATAAAATTTACCATCTTAACCATTTTAAGTGTACAGTTCAGTGACATTAAATACATCAACGTTTTTGTGCAACCATCATCACCATCTGCCTCCAGAATTCTTTTCATCTTACAAAACTGAAACCCTGTACCAATTAAACAATAATATCCTCTTACCCCAGGGCCCCCAGCTGCTGGCAACCACCCTTCAACTTTCTGTTTATGAATCTGGCTACTCCAGGTAGCTTCTATAAGTGAATTCATATGATATTTGTCCTGTGCCTGGAATTTCACTTAGTGTAACATCCTCAAGGGCCATCCATGTTGCAGATTGTGTCAGAATTTCTTTCCTTTTTAAGGCTGAATAATATTACCTTGTATATTTATACCACTGTGTTTTTCCATCAATGTTGATAGACACTTGGGTTTTTTACACTTCGGGGCCATTGTGAATAATACTGCTATGAACATGAATATAAAAATAGCTCTTCCAGATTCTGCTTAAACCCAGAAGTGAAATTGCTGAATCACATGGTAATTCTATTTTTAATTTAAGAAGAACGACTATCCTATTTTCGACAGTGGCTGCACCATTTTACATTCCCAGCAACAGTGTATTTTGGGTTTGTTTCTCTGTTTTGTTTTTGGTTTGGTTTTGTAGCCATCCTAATGGGTGTGAAATGGTATCTTATTGTGGTTTTGAATTGCATCTCCTTAATGATTAGTGATGCTGGGCATGTTTTTATATGCTTATTGGTCATTTGTATATATCTTTGGAGAAATATCTGCTTAAATTTTTTGCCCATTTATTAATCACATTGTTTAGGTTTTTGTTGTTGTTGTTATTGAGTTGTAAGAGTTCTTTATATTCTTTATATAACCCCCTTATCAGGGGTGTGGTTTGCAAATATTTCCTCTCATTCCATGGATTACCTTTTCATTCTGATGATTGTATCCTTTGATGCAGAGAATTTTTAAATTTTGATGAAGTCCAATTTATTTTTTTCTTTTGTTGCCTGTTCCTTTGGTGTCTTATCCAAGAAACCATTGCCGAATTTCTTGTCATAAAGCTTTTCCCCTATTTTTTTTTTCAAAGAGTTTTATAGTTTTAACTTTCACATTTAGGTCTTGGATTCATTTTGAGTCAATTTTATATATGGTGTAGTGTAAGGGTCCAACTTTATTCTTTTGAGTATGAATACTCAGTTTTTCCAACAACATTTGTTGAAAAGACTATCTTTCCTCCATTGAATATCTGGGCACCCTTGTCCAAAATCATTTGACCATCTATAAGGTAGGGTTTGTTTCCAGATTCTCTTTTCTATTCCAGTGATCTATATGTTTGTCTTTATGCCAGTACCACATTATTTTGATTTACTATAACTTTATAAGTTTTGAAATCAGTAAGTATAAGACCTCTAACTCTGTTCTTTTTCAAAACTGTTTTGACAATTTTGGACCCCTTGAGATTCCATATGAATTTTAGGGTGGATTTTTAATCTCTATTAAGAGAACACAAAATTTTTATAGGAATTGCACTCAATCTGTAGATCACTTTGGATAGCACTGATATCTTAACAGCATTAAGTTTTCTATTCCACAAGTAAGGGAGGTTGTCTTAGCTCTGGCTGCTCTAACAAAATACCATGGACTGGTAGCTTAAATAACAGATTTATTTCTCACAGTTCTGGATGCTGGAAAGTCCAAGATCAAGGTGCTGGCAGATTAAGTTCTTTGTGAAGACCCTCTTCCTGGCTTGTATATAGTCACCTTCACAACGTGCACTCACATGGTTTTTCCTTGATGTGGGCTCGTTGGAGATCTCTTGTCTTTTCCACTTTTTAATCCCATCATATACATTACAAGTCTGATTATGCACTCCCCTGCCCATCAGTAGTTTCTTATATACTATGCTTCCTGTCTTCACTCTGGCCACATTAACTTTTTTCCTAATTCTAACATATCACTTCCTGCCCCAAGACCTCTGCATGTGTGGTTTCTTCCTAGGATGTTCTCCCCTTACACTTTTTTTTTTTTTTTTTTTGTCTAGTCAACTCCTGCCTATTCCCTTGGCTCATCTCTAAGGTCTCTTCCTCTGGGATGCCTCCTTTGAAACTTTGGACTAGATAGATCTCAATAATAATGAAAATTATAATTATTTTTATGGTCATGTATAAAGACTAACCTTTATTTTTAGCTATCCAGGAGGCAGAGAGACAAACATTTCACAAGTATTAACTCATTTCTTTCTCCCCAAAGCACCCCCCTCCATTTTTACAAATAAAGAAGCCAAAACTTAGACAAGTCACTGCCCATAGTCACATTGCTAATAAGAGGTGGAGCCAAGATTTTAATCAAGGCTGTCTAACCCCAGAGCTTATGTATTTAGCCTCAATATCTACATTGGTTTTCTCTGTTAGGGATCCTCATTCCTGATTTGTTTACTCATTTCACCTGTTTATCAAGTTTCTTAGTGTTGTAGACACTATGAGGCACTGGGGTATGAAGGTGAACAGTAAGACAGATAAGGTCCCTATACTCAAGAAATTTTGTTCTAGTGGAGGAGCAAGAACATAAAAAGTAGAAGTAAATAAATAAATGAGAAGATCATGTTTATGGACCTAAATAGGTTCTGTGGTGAAGAATAAGTAGGGAAAGCCTGCTATTGACAGGATGGGCTCCAATGATCTCTCTAAGGAGGGAACATTTGAATTGAGTCCTGAAGCATAATGGGGCAGAACTAGCTAATTGTCCTTTAAAATCCATTTTAGCTTTTCTATGGTAACAGACCCTCTGAATTTTGGCTGGGTTATAGTCTCCACCCTACTTTATACTTAGGTGTAGCCACGTGACTAAATTCTGAAGAAACTGCCAGGAAGTCTCCTTAAAGGGAGGTAGGGGGAATGGGGATGTTCTTCTCCTCCCATCCTCTTTCCTACTGAAAGGTTGAAGCATCAGCAGCAGACTTGGACCATGAAGTGAACTTGAGAATGGAAGTCACACACAGCAGAGAAGCAAGCAGGAAAGAGTATGGGTCCCTGACGATGGGGAGTACCATATCAGCCCTGGACTAACTCCCTCTGATAAACTTTATTGAAGTAGCACTTACTACAGAAGATCACTGGACGCCTTTGTGATTCTGAAGATTTAATACCACTGCTCATGAAGTGTAAGACTACAAGCTTCATGCCCCAGCTGTCAGCCATAGTAGTGACCAAATAACATCCTCAGGAAGTCACCATAGGCCCTTTGGTTGACTCTGACTCCCAATCCCAGGAAATGGCTGGTTTTCTTTTCTCTCCAGAAGGCCTTTGGAAGGCGCTTGGAAGGCATTTGGTGTGTCGGAAGGGCCACTCACTTGATCAGATGGCACCTGCCAAACTGACACAGATAAAAAGTGCCACAGTGCAGAACTCTGAGAAATGCCTCCATGACATATTGGCAATTTCACAAACACATTCAAAAGCTCAGATAACACTTTTGATGTCCTTGATCTTTGCACTTCCAAATGGTGGCTGAATAAACAGAAATCAGTCTTCTTTGAAACCTTCAAAGCAGTGAAATTGCCTAAATCAGTTTGTTGACTATTCTCTGACTTCCAAAGGTCAGGGAAGGTTTTCTGTTTGTTCGTCCCCCCTGAATGACTTCCACATTCTCTGCTAGGTATGTTTGTTCTAAAAAAATTAAGTCAAGCATTTATTTGTTTTATATGCTAGTTCGAATTTCCAATAAAGACTTGGCCAACTTTTCTGAGGACTGAAAATGGTTCTTTTTGAAATAGTTGCATAAACATTGTACTAGGAAATTGTAAATAGAACTACAAATATGGGGGTGCCTGGCTGGTTCAGCCAGTGGACCGTGCGACTCTTGATCTTGGGATTGTGAATTCAAGCCCCATGTTGTATGTAGAGATTACCTAAAAATAAAATCTTAAAGAAAAAAAAAAAGAACTTGGAGGTAAATGAGTAAGGGCAAGAACTGCTTCTTTTATCAACATATTTGAAGCTCATGAAGTCAGAAATGCGTTATTACACCAGAAAATTCCATGTAAAATCCAGTGTGCTGAGTTTGCTGTGTTAGCATTTGTGGAAACGGGCTTACTTGTGACAGCAGGAGGGATATATGATTTTGTACTTGTTTTCAACAATTTCTAATCCAGAAGGAGCACTTAAGGGTGACTTTCCCTGTGAGGAAGACACCATGGATGGTGGAGTCTTCACTGTCATTACGACCCTCTCAATCAGGATCCTGTAGGTAAGTCACAGAAATACATTTAAATTAACTGCAGAAAAACTAAGAGAGAGAGAATGGAAAAATACTGAAGTATCCTGTGGACTCAAAATGGGTATAGCGAGGCTTTGGAAACCCACCCAGATACGGGTTCCTGCATAGCAGTGCTTCCCAACCCCTTTCACCTCACAGATATTACATAAAATGATGACATTTCTATGGCCCATGGGGATAAAATAATGAGGCTGCTTCTCAAGATTGGAAGTGATTTACTCCTTGGCCTACTGCCACCCAGACAGGGCCTTTTTTTTCATCTCCCAGTTCCCAAGTTCTGAGGAAACAATCATGGCCAACATTTATTGAGCTCCTCTTGTATGGCAAGACACTTCTCTAAGTACTATCCATGCATCTTATTCACTCATTAAATCTTTGCCCAATCCGATTTTAGGTATGATATTTTCCTATTTCACAGATGAGAAAACCCAGGTATTTAGAGGCTAAGCCACATGCTCAAGGTCACATGGCTCGTGGTGCAGGCAGGGTTTAAGGCTACTTTGGCCCTTAATCAAATTTACCTTTCACCCGCAGCTATAAGTGCCTCTATTAGGCACTAAAGCCTTCTAAAAAGGAAGTGAACTGATTGGCCAGCGGGCATTAGGTGCCCATCCCTGGACCAATCAATAATGAGAAGGGGGTGGGAACCGTTGGAGAAAGCAACTTGGTAGCAACTCATGCTACCCCCTGTGGAAGGAGGAAGTGGTAAATCCTGGTAAAGGAGTGCTTGACAGACACTAGAGAACCATCTTCCTCCCCATCCCCTCCTCCTGCTCACCCCCCTCTTCTCTCAGGGACCCAAGGTTGACTTACTTATTCTTTTCCTTTCACAGTACACTACCTTCATGAAGCTTCTCTTGCTTTATTTATCTTATCCCTTTCTCCACTGGAATTCCATCTTAATCCCCAATGGCAACCATTCTACTTTGTTAAGAATAATTCTATTTATACATGTTTTTATGTATGTGTACCATTGTTTCCTGTGTATGCATTTTCAATTTACATATGACATGGTGCTACAGGTCCCATTCTGTGTCTTCCTTCTGCCACTCAGTCTTAGGCTCATAAAATATATCCATGTTGCCATGTTGCAAGCCCATCGCTTCTGACCACAATATATACTCTTTTGTTTTAAGATTTTATCTATTTTTTGACAGAGAGAGAGAGAGAGAGAGAGAGATATCACAAGTAAGCAGAGAGGCAGACAGAAAAGGAGAAGCAGGCTCCCTGCTGAGACGAGAGCCCAATGGGGGGCTCGATCCCCGGACCTTGGGATCATGACCTGAGCCGAAGGCAGAGGCTTTGACCCACTGAGCCACCCAGGCACCAGACAATATATACTCTTAAGATGTGTCTATACCACACTTAATTTTTTCCTCCAACTCGTGTCTTGTCTAGTCATGGACTAGTACGTCTTATAGATCACTCCATCCAACTTGGGATCCCCTCATCTGGAAAGACCCTTCCACGCCCAAGGGAGTGTTTCCCCTCTGTGCTGGTACATTCCTCCGTGCTTGCTTCCAGGAGGATAAAGGTCACAGTTTAAAGTACAGGATTGAGGCCAGGCTGCCTGGGCTCAGAATAACATCTCTTCCACTTAAGGCTAAGTTAAGTCATAGCCTCTCAGGGCCTCCATTTCCTCTTATGCAAAATGTTAACCACAGCTACCCATGGGATCATTGTGAAGATTAAATGAGAATAATCTATGAAATGGAGTGCTAAGAATAGTGTCTAGTACAAATGAAGTGCTATTTGTACTTATTATAATAATATTGTCGCATGTATTAGAATTGTCTGTTTACTTGTCTGTCTCTACCACCAGATTATGAAATCCTTAAGTCCAAGGACCTTGGCTTTTCCATCTCTGTGTCTCAGAGCCCCACACATTGCAAGAACTCTGTGCATGCTCATTGGATGATACCTCTCTTACTCACCCTGTAGTTTGACATGGCTGCAGGATTGGTATCTAGAAATTAACTGGGTTGGGGCACCTGGGTGGCTCAGTGGGTTAAAGCCTCTGCCTTCAGCTCAGGTCATGATCCCAGGGTCCTGGGATTGAGCCCCGAATCGGGCTCCCTGCTCAGCAGGGAGCCTGCTTCCCTTCCTCTCTCTCTCTGCCTGCCTCTCTGCCTACTTGTGATCTCTCTCTGTCAAATAAATAAATAAAATCTTTAAAAATAAAAAAAAGAAATTAACTGGGTTGAGGAGAGGCTTAGTTAGAATAGTCTGGAGAGGTGGTTTTAAAAGGAAGAACTCTGTTGGAGCTATAATGCTCTGCAATAGAAAATATAACATCAGATGCCACTTACAGCCAGGAAGGTCAGCAGGTCACCTAAGACTGGGTCCCAGAGAACATCTTTACATAGCCAGCCGTGGAACTTGGCTACAACATGGCCAGGAGCTGGTTCATGGCCACGTGCCAATACTTTCTGGCTTCATGTGTGTTCATCTCATAGCCGTCATCTGTAAAATAGGACTAATACAACCTATCTTACAGGATTGTCCTGAAGATTGTGTGAGGGAACAATTATCAAGTGCAGTGTCTGGCATGGTCTCAACCAGTAATAAATGTTAGCTTTCCTTAGTATGATTACCACCCAACTGCTCACTCTTATCAACAGAGTCAGAAGATGCCACACTCATTGTCTTTCTTGTTTCAAGATCTTGGACTTTTTGCTTGTTCATTTGTATATTTATTTTTTGTTTTATTTCTTTATTTGGTTTTCCAGTAGGAATTAATTGTTAGCAGGTTATCTGTTAGAGGGTTCTAGTCTTTGTAGCCTCAGTAAACGTGCCCCTAAACTCTCAATCTTTGAAGGCTTCCTAAGGACAATATCATCCTCAGGTTAGAAGTTCTCTGAAATTCAGGGTGTCTGGGTGGCTCAGTCGGTTAAGTGTCTGACTCTTGATTTTGGCTTAGGTCATGATCTCAGGGTTGTGAGATTGAGCCCCATGTCAGGCTATGCACTGGGCATGGAGCCTGCTTAAGATTCTCTCTCTTCCTCTGCCCCTCCCCCCATATCTCAAAGTCTCGAAAGAAAAAAAGAAAGAAAGAAAGAAAGAAAGAAGTTCTCTGAAATTCTAGCTAGCAGCAACCCATAGTCAGATATTCCCAGAAATACCAAGGCAGACCATTTATATTCACAGAACACACATAAATGAGAATTAATCTGATCTTGTTAAAAAAAAAAAAAAAAGTGAAGGGGAAGAGCAAGGATATCAAACCCAGGGCTAGCAGGACTATCCTCAGAGTGATAAAGGCCTTTCCTATTAGCTTTCGAAGCAACTTTTAGGCAGCGGCTGTGCATAGAAAGACTCTTCTTAAAAGTGCTTTGGTTTGGGCACCTGGGTGGCTCAGTGGGTTAAAGCCTCTGCCTTCGGCTCAGGTCATGACTCCAGGGTCCTGGGATCGAGTCCCACATTGGGCTCTCTGCTCCATGGGGAGCCTGCATCCTCCTCTCTCTCTCTGCCTGCCTCTCTGCCTACTTGTGATCTCTCTCTCTCTCTGTCGAATAAATAAATAAAATCTTTTAAAAAAAAAAAGTGCTTTGGTTTCATACGTGGAAAGAACCCCTTAGGGTGAATTACTGGCTGCCCCACATTAGAGGCTTCGCTGTAAGAACCATTAGCTGTAAAAGGAGAGGTTAATTATGAGGAGAACTGCACAACCTGAGCTGAGGGAGTACAGTGACTTGCAGTGATGGGGCTAATCTGGAGGCCATGTTTGGTGGCAACGCCCTCTCCTGGACAAAGGCTGAATGGGGCGTGCATGGGCAGGTTTGTGTTGGGGTCATTACCAAGGTTTATTGCCCATGGGATCCTTAACTTGGGGAAATTTCTCTTTCTGTAAAATTAGGATCTTTGTGAAACTCCAAAAAGACTTTGCCAGGATTAGTAAGTATCCATCAGGATTAGTGAACTTGGGTAGACATTTTACCAGATCTTACTCCCTATTCCATTCCATTCTAGAGGATTCTGTACTCCATTGTACCTTAAAACATGCGCACATAGAGAAGTGTTGGTTTCCAAGAAACTGCATGAGATTTTTTTCTTTTAGAAATCCTGGAGAAGGGGTGCCTGGGTGGCTCAGTGGGTTAAAGCCTCTGCCTTTGGCTCAGGTCATGATCTCAGGGTCCTGCAATCAAGCCCTGCGTCGGGCTCTCTGCTCAGTAGGGAGCCTGCTTCCTCCGCTCTCTCTCCCTCTCTGCCTGCCTCTCTGCCTACTTGTGATCTGTCAAATAAATAAACAAATAAATAAATCTTAAAAAAAAAAAAAAGAAATCCTAGAGAATAAAATGTTGTGTTTCGTCAAGAAATTCTGATTTCCCAGTCTGCCCCCTGCCAACATTCTGAGGGCAAATAGGGAATCCAGGATGGGCAAAATCTAGGAGCTCATCATCAAAAGGATATTTTGACAAAATATACATGTGCTTCAGATTTCATTGTCATTAACTGAGCACATACTATATGCCAGACACTGGGAGCCCTTGCCTCCCCATCCCACAGCACTCATAACTCCCTAGCACAGGTGTATGGTCATGAGTTCTGCAAATGAACACATCAAGAATTGGGCTCACGGACCCACAAAAGGCCACACAAGGAGAGAAGAGCCAGCATCAGTATTCAAGTCTTTTGAACAACAGTGGTCATTCCACTCTTTGGCCCTGCCTCCACAACATAACCCAAACAATTACTAGTCTGGAAGCATTGCCACGAGCATTCAAAGTATGTAGCTTAAGGGAAGGAGTATTAAAATGTCTACTCCTGAGTGTGACATCCTCTGATCTCACCCACCCTTTAGATGCATCTGGACCCCCTTTTTTTGCTAGCCTTCCCAACTCTGGGGTATGTAAGTAGGCAGGGGAACTTTGTGACCAATATCCAGGTAATCTGAAGAGGTTGTGGGTGCTGATGTTAATTTTCATTATAAATTTGCTGTATATATATAGAGAAAGAGGTACTGTCCTATCCATAACACTTCCCTGTGGAATGATCTCTTAAGAACACCTACTTCCCCATGCTAGCACTAGATACAACTTTACAATCTTGAACTTCTGCTCTTCATGGCAATCTTTCAGTGAAGGTAATTGTGAGACAGTGGTCTTCTGAACAATGGTCTTGTCACAGGTTAATATAAATTAAGGACTTTCTACCTTCATTCACTCTGGTTTCTTATCAACATTCATCCTAACCATTTTCACTCAAATATTTAACATTTGGCAACGTTTATAAGGCTTGAACTTGAGTTCAGCCAAGGTGCAAGTGAAGGGCTCTGCTACTGTTCTGGAAATGAGCAGAATGCAGTGGCTAGGAGAGGGTTTCTGGAGACCCTGGGTGGGATTCCCGGCTCCACCATCACTTCTGCTGTTGATAGTGAGGAAATTTCTTCACTCGTCTGTGTCTTATGTTCTACTCTGTGAAAATGAGATTAAAATGTTCCCTACTTCATAGGGCTCCTGTGAAGCATTACTTTATATGAAATGCTTAGAAAAATGCCTGAACTAAAATTAACAAGTCAGGAAATGACAGATGTTGGTGAGGATGTGGAGAAAGGGGAACCCTCCTACATTGTTGGTGGGAATGCAAGCTGGTGCAGCCACTCTGGAAAACAGTGTGGAGGTTCCTCAGAAAGTTGAAAATAGAGTTACTCTATGACCTAGGAATTGCCCTACTCGGTGTTTATCCCAAAGATTCAAATGTAGTGATCCAAAGGGGGACATTCATCCCAAAGTTTATAGCAGCAATGTCCACAATAGCCAAGCTATGGAAAGAACCTAGATGTCCATCAGTAGATGAATGGATTAAGAAGATGTGTATGTATGTATATATATATATACATATACATATATATGTGTGTATATGTATATATGTATGTATGTATGTATACATACACACAGTGGTATATTATGCAGCCATCAAAAATTGAAATCTTGCCATTTGCAGTGACGTGGATAGAACGAAAGGATATTATGCTAAATGAAATAAGTCAATCAGGGAAAGATAATAATCATGTGATCTCTTTGATATGAGGAATTTGAGAAACAAGACAGAGGATCATAGGGGAAGGGAGGGAAAAATGAAACAAGATGAAACCAGAGAGGGAAGCAAACCATAAGAGACTCTTAATCTTGGGAAACAAACTGAGGGTTGCTGGAGGGCAGGGGGAGGGGGATGGGATGGCCGGGGGACAGACATTGGGGAGGGTATATGCTATGCTGAGTGCTGTGAATTGTGTAAGACTGATGAGTCATAGACCTGTACCCCTGACACAAATAATACATTATATGTTAATAAAAAGAGAGAGAGAGAGAAAGAAAGAAAGAAAAAGAAAAGTGCCTGGAACACAGTAGCTCTAAATATGTGATTTCTATTATTATCACTTATCATTATTCCATAAGGACAATGAATAGAAGTGAAAAACTTCAGGAGGCAGCCAGCCACCGTGAGGCCAAGAATCAGGATGTATGTGTGCTGGGCCTCAGCACAATGACCTTCTGGAACTGAATTCTTAGAGGACTAAAGCATTCAGTGATAGATTTGCGAGTCTCCTCCCCTAACTCACCTATCAGGCTGTGTCCCTGTGATGTGCATGCTTTTGAGAATACTCAATTCTAGTAAACGGTTATATTTTGCAAACCTAGGCAAACTATCTAAAGACGTATAAGTATAAATAAGAAGCTAGTAAGCAAAAAGTGTGATTGTCAAAGGTAGAACTCATGGGATGTGTGACTTCATAATGTGTGTACTTAGTATAAGCTAAGTAGTTAGCAAGGAGAATGTGAGCATGTTAGTCACATGCAGAGAAGAATAAAAGAACCAAGAAACACCTCATATTTATGATACATCTGAGTACAAAATATTCGTAATGTACTAAATATATATAAGACTAAATATCAAGAAGCATTAAATATATGTGACTATTTAATATTCATCATCTCCTAATTCGGCAACCTATAGGTTATATCCTTCAGGTCCAGGAAACTCAAACAGAACCCAAAGGTGCTTGATTGGCCAATCAGTGGGCAATAGCAGAGGCCAGGTACACTTGTTCCTACATGGGTCTAGTAATACAAATATGCAACATTGGCCCAGGGCACTTTCCATCTATGGGCTCCTGTGTCAGGAATCCCCAAGACAGCTTCAGTGATTTGCTAAGATTCACAGGATTCAGAAAAACAGTTAAGTTCACGATTTATTACAGCAAAAGGATACAGATTAAAATCAGCAAAAGAAAAAGGTGCATAGCACAGAGTCCAGGAGAGACTAGATACAAGCTCTTAGTTGTTCTCTCCCAGTGAAATTGTATAGATGACACTTAATTCTCCCAGCAATGACATGTGACACTACTCACAAAGTATGCCAAGCAGGAAGTTCAAACAAGCTTTACTGTCCAGAATTTTTACTGGACCTTAACAACTGAGACCCAGCTCCCTAGGGCTCCAACTGATAACACATGGCCCAAGGCCCCTACCACAAATCACATTGTTAGCATAAACTATCTGGCAGGGCCCAAGACCCCAGGTAAACAAAGATATTCTTATCAGACAGACTATTCAAAGGGCTCAAAGATGATCTCCCAAGAGCTAGTCAAGAACCAGTCCTTTTTTTGGAATGTACAGCATTTGAGCACCCCAAGCCCACTGACTTAATCCTTTACTGCACAGTCCTCTTGCTCACACCTCAACTCTAGTCCTAATAACCACATTATTAGCAGGGAGAGCTGAAGTGATGGAGAAAGATAGGACCTATGAACACTGCCTACCCCCAGGATTTAGGCAAGGTGATCCTTCCACCTCAGTTGCACCCTAACTGACCCCATCTTTCTCCTCTTGCTTACTGCTCTATGTTTTAAATATATTTTATAAACCTTATGACTTAAGTATTTTCATTTGTTCTGTGAGTCTTTCTGGAATGGCTTGTCCGGGAGTGTATTTAGAGGCAACCATTTCATGTACTTGGAGACAATATCCCATATGGCATGTCCTCCCTTCATCATTTATTGGGTGGGGGGAAAGGTGATGTGTCACTCTCCTTCTACAGATATACTCAGGAGCAAACAATACCAGTACTTACAGCAACCATGGTGTTATGGATTAGGAAGAATAATGCAATTTATACAAGTAGGATAGAGAGGAGGAGGAAGGTAACAAAGCAGATTCATGAGGATACTGGTATGGCTGTTAGCTTGTTGATTGTGTCTAGCCACTGTTGACCACAATTTTCCCCAAGTTCATATTTATTGAATGCTCACTATAGATCAGACACCATGCTAACACTCTAGATGAATTAGCTTATCTTCACCATAGCCTAAGAGATAGGTAGTCTTTATACCTTCACCATTTTCTCTTTTTTAAATAATTTTTTATTATGTTATGTTAGTCACCATATAGTACATCAGTAGTTTCTGAGTAGTGTTCCATGATTCATTATTTGCGTGTAACCCAAATGCTCCATGCAATCCATGCCCTCCTTAATACCCATCACCGAGCTCACCCATCCCCCCACCCCCTCCCCTATAAAACCCTCAGTTTGATTCCCGGAGTCCACAGTCTCTCATGGTTCTTCTCCAGCTCTGATTCCCCCCCCTTTCATTTTTCCCTTCCTTCTCCATGCTATTCCTTATGTTCCACAAGTAAGTGAAACCATATGATAATTGTTTGACTCAGTTGTATAACTCTGTTTGACTTACTTCACTTAGCGTAATCCCCTCCAGTTCCACCCATGTTGATGCAGATGTTGGGTATTCATCCTTTCTGATCATTAGCCATCATGAAAATTCAAATCAAAGCCACATTGAGATACCACCTCACACCAGTTAGAATGGCAAAAATTGACAAGACAATAAATTTTGGAGAGGATGTGGAGAAAGGGAAACCCTCTTACGCTGTTGGTCAGAATGCAAGTTGGTACAGACACTTTGGAAAACAGTGGGGGGGTTCCTCAAAAAGTTGAAAATAGAGCTACCCTATGACCCAGCAATTGCACTACTGGATATTTGCCCCAAAGATACAGATGTAGTGAAAAGAAGGGCTACATGCACCCCAATGTTCATAGCAGCAATGTCTGCAATAGCCAAACTGTGGAAAGAGCCAAGATGCCCTTCAACAAACAAATGGATAAAGATGTGGTCCATATACACAATGGAATATTACCTTCACCATTTTCCAGATGAGTAAATCGAGGCACAGAGGAACTTAAGTGAGGTCATGTGCTTTGTCAATAGTGGAGCCAGAACTCAAAGGCATGTGAGAAAGTTCACACACTCAACCACTCTACTGGGCTTCTTGGGTTCTGAACTTGGATTGTCTTGGTCTCAGGGCCTGCATAGAACAGATAGAACTCTTTCCTTGGCAAGTGACAGAAACTCAACTCAAATAGACATAAATGAAATGGATATGTAGTCACTCACAAGACTGAAAAATTCAGGGACTAGACCCAAAACAGTTGGATCCAGGGACTCTACCAGGCTGTCAGGACGTGGTTGCACACTCACATCTCTATTTCTGTTTGTCCTCTGCTGGCCCCACTCTTCCCTCACAGCTACCACAGCTTCCACACTGACCTTCCTATAGTTGAGCAACCTGAGCCGTATGAGAAATTGTCTTCCCCAAGACTTCCAGCCACACACTGAGAAGTCAGACTGACTCTGATTTGACCACCTGATCTAATCACTGAGGCAGGGCAGTGGCCAGGTGTGGGTGATGTACGCATTCTTGCTACTGGCTGCTGGGGTCAGTTTCACCTGAACCCCATGGACTGAGAATGAATGAAGGCATTTTCCCAGAGGAAAATGGGTTTGTTGCCAGAAGAGGAGAGAACAGTTCTGGAGAAGCCAAAAGAATGTTCTCACAGGTTTCAGTAAATGCATGAATATAGGATGGGTGGACGGATGGATGAGTGGATGGATGGATGGATGGATGGATGGATGGAAAAATGCAGTGTCCAAGGCAAGAGCCTCTAGGAGAAGCTTACAAGAAACATACTTTAGTCAAGTAACCTAGTCAAGGTTAGCAATTCCTTTCATTCTCTTCCACAAAAGAGACAACAAGAGATTTGAGGGAAGTGGATAGAGGAAGACTATTGAAAAATAGGTACATGAAACAAAGAATGAGAACATGGGGAGGAATTTCTACAGTGGAGACAATTACAGTTTTAATAGGACATCTGCCTCAGTGTGGGTTTCTGGTTGGTGCTTTTGTTTGTATATCTCATTTTCTTGGTGCAAGAAGAAGACTGCAATTGTCCTGGGCAATTACAGCCCAGTGCACAAAGTTGCACATTCCATCTGGAGAGACCAGTCACCCCAACCGGCCAGAGCCAGCAAGATCCTTAGGAAATATGAGCTCACTCCACGGGACCTCTCAGATTATCTCTAACTTCTGAAGTCAAGCCATTCCTTTAGGCTGCTCCCTAGTTTCAGGCCCATTTGTGTCCCCCTGAAGCTGCCATTTTGAGAGCAGGACTTTTCAGAACAGGATTTGGCAGGACTAATGGAGCCCCAGCTGGGAGAGTGCATCTAGCTGCAGAGAAGGTGATGCGAGAGGACAGGACGATAGAGTCCAGCAGCAGGTTCAGGGAGAGAAAAAGACAAAAGCATGCACACACTCACATATATAAGCACCTTGAACTGCTTTCTGGCACAGCTGGGGTTCAAGGAGCCCTCAGCATACTGCAGCCCAAAACCCTTATTCTATTTTTCACTGTGTGCTCCATTTCAGGGAAAATGTAATCTGCTGGGGTCCCTGGGTGGCTCAGTCAATTAAGCATCTGCCTTCGGCTCAGGTCATGATCCCAGGACCCGGGATCGAGTTCTGCATCAGACTGCCTGCTCAGTGGGAAGCCAGCTTCTACCTCTCCTGCTCTCCATGCTTGTGCTCTCTCTTTCTGTCGAATAAATAAATAAACAAAAACTTGAAGGAAGGAAGGGAGAGAGGGAGGGAGGGAAAGAGAGAGGGAGGGAGGGAGGTAGAAAAAAAGAAAAGAAAAGGAAAGGAAAGGAAGAGAAAGGAAGGGAAAGGAAAGGAAACGAAAGGAAAGGAAAAAGAAAATGTAATCAGCATTTTTCTGATTCACCTGCAATGAAATTTGGCCCTCTAACTTCTATGGCTGCTCTTATGCGACAAGTCGAGTCTTCTATGGGGAAAGAGATGTTTGTGCCTTTTGTGTTTACCCCAGGGTTTTATGGGGAGCTTTTTACTTCGAGGAGATTGAAGTTTCTTTTTGAACCTGAAGTTTCTAAGTGTCCAGGGCACGTGGGCTTCCAGGTTAAAGAGCTCAAGTTCAAGGTGTATTCTGAGTTGTGATGCTTCATCCTTTCAACTCTGATAGGGTTGACACTCTGATAGAGGTTGTTTGACGTGTAGGACCCAACATCCTGACCCTTTCTTCTGGCACTGGGCCTTGCAATACCCATCCCACACCGATTAGGGCTGAGCTGAATCTGAGGGAGGAGGGAGCAAAGTGAAGTCCCTTCTACAAACTGGGTTAAATGAGGCACAAAGCAGGAGTGTTGGTTCTCTAAGCTGGGCCGAGGAACAGAACCCTATGGGAGTCACACTGTCACCTCCGGAAGACCCAGAGGACATGCAGACTCAGCCCATCCTCCTAATTTCCTCCAGGAGGAACCTCAGCCCAGCGAGGTTGTGGAGGAGGGAAACTATGACTCCCAGGACTATGTGGTGACTCTGGTGAGTTTGTCCTGTAGGAGGAAGAGGAGAGGACATGAGGACAAGTGTATCTGAAAGACAACTTCCATCTCTGGCCCTCTGGTGGCTGGGTTCTTTACACAGAAAATTCTGGAACTGCCTTTCCCAACACTATTGACTGGTGAGATATTCTGCACAATTTTCTGCTTCATCGTATTTTATTACCAGCCTATCTCTACTTGTTCCAGTTTTGAACAGATATAATTAATGGCAAGGGTTTCCCAGCCTACAAAATTAATACAGAAATGGCTGAAATGGTGTCTTGATGACAGAAAGAAGAAACATCTCCCCACAATTTGCCCTGCAAACAGTCTGGTGCCCCCATAACTAAACCTTTTCACATGCAGATCTGGGAGGTGATTTGATATGTGACCTTAATTGGGCCTCTTTTGGAAAGGATGTCACATCTGAACTCAGCTTCAGGAAATTCTACACCCATTCATCTTAGTCTATGAGGTCAAACAACGTTTTTTAAAGTGAATGCCTGATTGTATTTCTTCCCCCACACATGCTCCCCACCTCCCCATACCTTGTCACTTGGATTCGGTTCTCAAAGTCCAGGCATTAATACTGACAATTATCTCACTGTTTAAAACAAATGTTTAAAAAGGAGATAATGTCTCACATACTGAAACAGATAACCTGTTTTCCCAGACTTGATGAATTTCAACGCATAACTTAGTCTTAAGAAATAATGAAGTCAGAGGGTAGGCAGAGCAGACCGGTTAAGGACTAGCACCTTGCTAAGAATTTTGGATTGGAGGCAGGAAATGACATGTGATTTGAATACCTTCTTGTCTTTTAACTTTTTTTTTTTAAAGATTTTTATTTATTTATTTGTCAGAGAGAGAGAGAGAGAGAGAGCGAGAACAAGCACAGGCAGACAGAGAGGCAGGCAGAGGTAGAGGCAGAGGGAGAAGCAGGCTCCCTGCCGAGCAAGGAGCCCGATGTGGGACTCGATCCCAGGACGCTGGGATCATGACCTGAGCCAAAGGCAGCTGCTTAACCAACTGAGCCACCCAGGCATCCCTCGTCTTTTTACTTTATTATTATTATTTTTCAAATTAGGATTCAAATTCTATTCAATGTGCTCTTTTAAAAGAGAGGAAATTGCCAGACCCCAAAGAACCAGATAACATCAGTTACAGAGAGAAATCAGGAGCTGCCATTAGGTTTCCAGCTATTCTCTACAAATGGAGCTTTCCACACTCTACCAAGCATCTTACGACGAAGAGAAGAATTTGTGGAAAAAGTCAAGCTCATCATTCCTTCATTTGTAAAGGACTAAATGATAGCAACTTTTTCTTCATTATATAACTTGATAGACTTTAAGACTTGCATTCTTGGGTGAATGAATCTCAGCCACCTGGCTTCTGCCTATAACTTGCAATGCTTTCTCATTGAAAGGCCCTAGGTGACTGTGGCCAAGTCCCCTGCCTTTGCTGGCCTCACTTCCCTCTTGTATACAATAAGCCCAGACAGGATGAGCTCTGCGGCATTTCCACTCTGCCTTCTTATAGTGCTAAGCCTCCACTTTTAATCAATGTTTCCATTTAGGCGATGATCTGTGAATGATCCAGAAGGAAGGTTCTAAATGAGTGGTTCTAATCCCTTTCTACCTTGTTATCCAGAAATGGTATCACAACAGTTGCTTCCTCTCCATCTGATACTTAATATATTCTTTAAGGATTCACCTACTTGCCTATTCCCTGTGTTGGGTACCATACGCTGCCTTCCTTTTATTTCATTATAATTGTTTCACCTGGAG
Organism: Taxidea taxus jeffersonii; assembly: GCA_003697995.1. Lineage (NCBI taxonomy): Eukaryota > Metazoa > Chordata > Mammalia > Carnivora > Mustelidae > Taxidea > Taxidea taxus. The sequence continues at coordinate 20,517 of ML106208.1, read as the reverse complement.
TGCCTGGGTAGCTCAGTCAGTTAGGCATCTGCCTTTGGCTCAGGTCAAGATCCCAGGGTCCTGGGCTCAAGTCCCTCCTTGGGCACCCTGCTCATCAGGGAGTCTGATTCTCCCTCTCCCTCTATAGCTCCCCCTGCTTGTGCTTTCTTGTGTGTGTGTTCTCTCTCTTTCAAATAAATAAATAAAATCTCTTAAAATAAATAAAATTTAAGAAAATAATTGTCTTCCCCTTCCCACACCCTACTGTGGTAATCATTCCTTTGCTCGATAAACTTCATTAAGCCCTTCCACAAACATGGAATAGCAAGACCCTGGTTTCTGACCTTCGGAGAGTGGGAAGATAGTGCCCAAAGGCTGGAAGACAAGATAGAAAAAGCAGAGGAAAAGGAGGTCACACAGGATAAAAATGTTTCCCCAAGAAGCAAACAGGAAGAACAAGAAAGGGAGTAGGAGCCACTCACAGGAATAGCCTCAGGGTGGCTTTCCATGACAAGGCTATATGGAAAGTGGTATCTGGCATTGCTCTCCCACAGCTTTGGTTTCTTACCTGTGCAAAAACTGGCAAAACAGCTTGTAAAACCAGATTTCAAAGCATCTCTCGATCTTTGCCTCCAAGGAATAAGCCTCTAGGCCTCCATACACAGTAACATTTTTGGCAAGAGTTTACCTTCTGGGGAAAGGAGAGGAAATGAGTTAGAATAGGCTGTTCTGAAGGGAAGAGAGGAGGGATAGTGAATGGAATGATAATCACCACAAGTCAATGATAAACACATAGACCTTCATCTAGAACACAAAATGATTCATCCCCACAGAGCCTGAGTCTTTGGGGTTTTTTTAGAGATTTTTTATTGATTTATGTGTCAGAGAAAGAGAGAGAGAACACAGGCAGAGAGAGAAACAGGCTCCTCGCTTAGCTAGGAGCCTGATGTGGGACTTGATCCCAGGATCCTAGGATCATGACCTGAGCCGAAGGCAAACGCTTATCTGACTGAGCCACCCAGGTGCCTGGAGACAGAATCTTTACAGATATTTAAGCTGGGAAGAGAGGAACCAAACAAATCATCATTTTTATATTTGTGGAAAACATCTGAATCTTGGCTTGGATGGTGATGGGACTTCCCGGGTAAGAAATGTTGCCCTGAGCAATTATATTCCCCCTTCTTGCTTTTCAAGCAAGCAGACTGTTTTCCTGTCTGTCCTGAAGCTATCATCATTGGTGTGTCATTGTCTATTCTGTTCCCATCTGCAAACTTCCCTGACCTAAGAAAGGGGGAGTTACAGCTAAAGCCTGTTCCCTGGGTCTTTGGAGCATGTTCTTTATACTGTGTTTATACTATCTGATAAAATATGGAGCACAGACCACTGGCACCAGACTCACTAGAGAGCTTGTTGAATAGAGACCAGAGTCCTGGTCCCTACCCAGAACCTTCCACTTTGAATCTGTGTCTGAAAATATCTTTTTATTTGTGTATTTGCTTGGGGTTTTGGGGTTCTTTTGTTTTGTTTTGTTTTTTGGTTTACTGCTGTATCTTCAGCTCCCAGAAAAGTCCTAGGAACATAATAGATGGTCAATAAATATGTGTTGAATAAATTAATGAATCTGTGTGTTGCATGCTTTTGGCAATAAGTGGCTGGTTTAGGAAACATGACCAACATGACTCAAGCCATTCACTGCTAGACTAAATTCAAGTTCTAGGGCTTTTGTTGAGAATGAGAAGTTCTTTTATTGATGGGAGTAGGGTCATTTTTGATTGAGAATAAAGCTAAGAAAGAGGAAAGTGGAAACAAGAGATTGAGTGAGGAAAATTGAGTCCTGATAATACCATCCCTCTCTGTCCAGCTGCAATCTTGTCCATGACCAGAGACAATAAAGACAATAGAGACAATGTGGGTCTCTATCCCACATGTGATCCTCTCAAGAACCCATAAATCAGTACTGGATGTATAATCCTCTTCCAGTTTATAGATGGGAAACTGGCCCTAAGAAGGATTAAGATGGCCCTAGACACAGATGACCAACACCACAGCAGGGTCCAACCAAGATTCTAACCCAGGCATTCTGATCACAAAGCCTTTGCTTTTCCATGTTATCTTCATGTCTCCTTTTTATGAGAAAATAATAGTCCCAAAGTCTTCCCTAATTGATCCGTGAACTCCAGCCATGTGTGGACAATTCAGATTCTGTAGGTCTTGTCAGAATGCCGCCGTGCCCCAGTGTTGGCTTTTGTACATGAAGCCCATCTCCAGGAGGATGGTGCTCAGGCCCAGTGTGCTTGCTGGTGCTTTAAGATGCCTGATGATGGGCAGTCAGTTGTGTTCATGTCAACATCTTCCCAGCCAATTCCTGGTATACCTGGTGTGGATCAGGACCACAAGATTGGGTTGGAGACCATGCTGTCACTGTGGAGTTTAGCAGAGAAATTTTGGGACTTGTACCCAGACATCACTGGGGGCACAAGAGATGATTTTGCCCAAGACAGCAAACGTCAATGAAGACATTCCCCTTCACAAACACCTAATGCTCACTCTTCAGAAGCTGGTGATGACTTCAGCCTAGACACACACACATAAACACACATGCACACACACACAGGGACACTTGTAATTTTATAATTTATTTATTAGGTTTTTAAAAACCATGCCCTTTCGGAAATGACTATGGATGCAAGCCCAAGAATAAGGTATCAATAAAAAGCAAATATAAATATAATACTAATTAAAACTGTAGTAAGATATAAAGATCAACCTAAAACACCACCTTGTTGAGAATAATCAGTTTAAAGACACAAGTCAGAATAAAAAGGTTGACAAAAAAAGGTTGTACTTAGGGGTTTGAGAATTTTATAGAGTCCTTCATGGGTTCAAAACTTGCCATTGGAATCAGAGCCATATTCATACACTATACCTTAAAAGTTATTAATACTAGTCATTATAACAATGATGATGATGATATGTATGTTAGCTGAAATAAGCAATGAGTTATTCCTTCTAGTTAGGAAAGGACTCACTCTCTGCATGTCATCTTACCTGAATAGATAGACTGTTCTGATAAAGACATGGAGCCCATGTGCCCACCACAGGGAGAGCAGAGGCAGTCCCATATGTTATCAGCTGATGTTCTGAATCTCAAGCTCTCAGAATGAGAAGGAATCATTGAGTCCAACCAGATCATTGCACGGATGATAAAAATAAACAATATTTATTGAGCCAGACCCAAGGCTGCACCCTTCATGTTCATGGCCTCACGGAATCCACACAACCCTCACCCCCGGTTTACTGATGATGGAACTGAGACTTAGCCAGACTACGCCACTTACTAAGTACAAGTTATTCAAATAGCAAGTGAGAGAGCCCAACTCTGCAGCTCCAAGGTGACACTCTATGGCTCAGGGTCCGCAGGTGGTACAATCCTCAGCAACCCTGCATTTTTACTAACAGAGTCAAGATGATGACAGATTTTTTTTTTCTTTTTGCCTTAGAAGCAGAGGGTCCCAAGAAGACAAATGGGAGGCAGAGGACCTTGTTAACTAGCTCTTTGACCTTTTGAAAATCAGACTCCTATGCCTCATTTTCACCCTGCGTAAAACAAGACACTTAGGCTAAATGCTCTCTAAAGAATCATCCAGCTCTAACATTCGATGATACCATGAAATACATCATGTCTAGTGATAGATAAGTGTGGCAGGAAGGGAAATTTTGTTATTAACAAAAAGAAGAAAGAGAGGAATGACCTTAGGTATTTTAGCACTTGAGAGAAGCAGCAGAATTCCTCCTAGGGAAGCTTAGAAATGTAATTATGGAGCCCTTTGGTTTTTAACATATTTCTTATAGAAGAGTCTTATCAGTCTTCCGGTGCCCATAACTTAGTGATCACAGCCCTTCAGGGTCCTTCTCAACACATGCCCCAGGGGGCCACCAATAAATGATCAAAGTGGACAGGCAAGGTAAACTGCATTTTATATCCCTTCCTCAGAAGGATACCTGGGTCTGAAAAATATATATATATTTAATATATATAAATTTATACATACCTTATATAGAGAGATAAATACCTTATATATTTATGTATGTGAGGTATTTAAATATATCTACCATACATGCATCCAAATATATATCTACCTCACAGCCATCTCAAGGAGATTCTGTAGTGGTCCAGTGGAGGGCAGAGAGAAGCTGCTTGGACGTGTGCAAAGCCTGCTAAACGCATTTACCTGGGACAAGGTTAAAATGCATGTGAGGTAACCAAGCTGTGGTCATCGGTCAGATCTGACAGTCACATTCATAAACTCTCGGTGTTAGAGCTTAACACGTCTGGGGCTAGACATCAGTCTGGTCACCTTCAGCCAGGAGAGAGGAAGAGCCTCCTTTCGGGGAGAGACTCCTGCAGACCGTGGGGACTCCTTTCTGTGAGAGTAATAGCTGCTTTCCGACTCGGACTCCCACCGGGCTCACGGGCATAACAGACCTATTCTGCAGATGAAAGCACCCTCTCAATCCATTTCCCTTCTTTGTCCTTTGGGAGTGGAGATGAGCTGTGGGGTCACGGCTACAAGCTGTGAATAATGGCTGAAGGGAGGAATGGATGAGGAGAGAGTGGAGGGGAGGAGAGAATGGAGAGTGGAGAGTGGAGTGGAGAGTGGAGAGGCTCTCGGCACCCGGGTTGGGCCTGCTCCAGTAACCACCAAATGTCTCCTCAGCGACGCCTCCGGAAAGGGGGGTGCACCCCCCCCATTCCTCTTGGACTGCCCTTTGCCTCCCTATCCTTACGGCCTTTTTTCTGTGAAAAGTTGAATGATAAGGCCACGGCTGAGTGAAAACTGCCTCACACCCTGCTTTCTTCTCAAAAACCAGGCACTCCCACGAGGCCCCTTGATTTTCTGTGAACTTTCTTGATGAAAACAGTCCGGACTATCTCTTGAGTTCCCAGTCAGGCGTCAGTGAACACATGAGCCCAGGTAGCCACTGAGCGCCAGGCAGGAGGGGACAGGAGAGTTCAGAGGGAGGGTGCGGCCCTCGGTTGGTACAACTAGATGGCTCAAACAGATCATTAGGACTGATGAATGGAATAGTTATTATGTACCAAACGCTGTGAGGGAAGGTGGTGGGGTATGGGAGCACGAATTGAGAGCCCAACCTAATCCAGGTAGTAAGTAGTGAAAGATCACCCGTTCCCACTAATCTGTCCAGATCTACAGAGCTATGTAACCATAGCTACACCTTCCGCTTCGCCCCTCCTCCCATCAACTTCAGGCATCTGTCTACAAAAGCATCCTCAATCTAGCTTCTGGAAGCAGCAGTGGCAGCCCTTGATGGTCAAGGCAGGTTCCACAGCAGTGAGGGCCACAGGGCCACTGTGGCGGCTGCCTCTCTGGTCCAGAGAACTCTCTGGATGTGCCATTTTCCTTCATGTTCCACAGCCTGAGGAGCGAGTGGTAGCAGCTCCTGCAGCTGCTAATCTTTGGCTTCCCTTACCTTGCCCTTGCTCTGGGTTTCAAATCCCTGCTATGTGTCCATTTTCCTGATTAGACACTGATGGACATGGGGTTCAAAGATGTCTAAGACACAGCTCCTCCTTCAAGGTTAGCTGAGGCCTAGCCCTTGCCCTTCAGGAGCAAGAACACTCAGATCTTTTGTCTTCTCACTGCCCTGGGAGTGAGGGGTTCAGGAAGAGAAACCCCCTCACTAGCCCCAAATACACATGTCCAACAAGAAGCTAACTCATGGCTGGTGACTGAGACTTTCTTAGGGTAGATGTACGGTGCCCAAAATCTGTGTGAAATGGTAGAAGTAGCTTTAAAAAAAAAATCAAACACAGGAACGCCTGAGTGGTTTAGTCAGTTAAGCATCTGCTTTCAGCTCAGGTCATGATTCCAGAGTCCTGAGATCAAGCCCTGCATTGGGCTCCTAGCTCAGTGGGGAGCCTGCTTCTCCCTCTCCCTCTGCCCTTCCTCCCATCCATGCTCCCTCTCTCTTTCTCAAATAAATAAATAAGATCTTTAAAAAAATTTTTTTAAAGCCAAACACAAATAGGGAAAGTATGTGCTGATGGAAACTTATTTGCTGGGAAATAGAGAAGAAGGGAAAGAAAGAGAGAGTCAGAAGGATAAGGGTGAGCAGTAAATAAGGAAGAGAAAGAATCTGAATTAAGGTCACCTTGGCTTGTTGCTTAGACTGGGTGTGACAAAGGAGGAAGGGTAAGCTGCCTATCTGATCACAGAATTGGGGGGCCACTGCACAGCCAATTCCAGCCTAATGCCAGGCTCCTATCTGCAATATATCCATGACATGGTGATGAAGGCTTGCTTTTTTTTTTTTTTTTTAAGATTTTATTTATTTATTAGTCAGAGAGAGAGAGATCGAGCACAGGCAGACAGAGAGGCAGGCAGAGGCAGAGGGAGAAGCAGGCTCCCTGCCGAGCAAGGAGCCCGATGCGGGACTCGATCCCAGGACGCTGGGATCATGACCTGAGCCGAAGGCAGCCGACTAACCAACTGAGCCACCCAGGCGTCCCTGAAGGCTTGCTTTTGAGTCAATCCACCCACTAGCTTCGTGATTTGAGCGAGTTGTTCTATTTCCCTAAGCCTCCACTTCCTCTTCCAGTCTTCTGTTGAAAGACTGAGAGCTGGGGGAGGGATTAATGTTTAATTTTTTAGTGTCAATGTGGCCAGGCTGCAGTACCCAGATATTTGGTAAAATGCATCTGGATGTTGCTGTAAAGGTATTGTTTGAGGGGGCCACTATTTAAATTAGTAATCTTTGAGTATTGGCAGACTTTGTGTATAGCTGTAACCCTTCATGGTGTGGGTGGGCCTCATCCAATCAGTTGAAGGCCTTAAGAGGAAAAGACTGACTTCCTCCAAGGAAGGAGGAATTCTGTTAGCAAACTGCTTTCAGCCTTAAGCTGCAACACCAAGGATTCCCTGGGTCTCCAGCCTGATGGCCTACCTGAGGTATCTGGGATTTACCAAGCCTCTACACTCATGGGAGCCAATTTCTTAAATAAATCCTTCTCCCTCTCCCTCATTCTCTTTCTCTATCTCTCTCTCCCCCTCTCGCCCTCTTTCCCTCTCTGTGCACACACACACACACACACACACACACACACACACACACATCCTTTTGGCTCTGTTTCTCTGGAGAACCCCAAGTATGACAGGGACTCAGAATTTCTACTTTACAAAGATATTGTGACATTCTCAGGAGAGTATCCGGTGAACTGTAAGAGTTCAGCAGCACCTATAAGAGAACCTTGGTTTCCCCAAGGAACAGGATGTGATGTCAGCAGCCTCCTCACAGCCCAGTGGCAGATGGAAGTGTTTCTGTTCCTGTGAGATCCACAGTGGATTGGGGAGACCGTGGTACAAATCCCGAAGCCAGTCACCTCACTGCACACTGAGGAACTGGGGAAGATGGAGCTCGACCCCAGACCCGGATTCACAGCACACATTCCATATTCCTTTACTGAGTCACCCCACCCTAGAAAGCAACCTGGCCATTTGGAAGATGAAAGTAAGGATCTGCTTAGTCGCCCTAAGGTCTCTGGAAGCAAGTTTGCAACCCCAGGAATGCCAGCTTCTGGAAACAAACATCCACCTGCCTTTTTCATGCCCTGCCTCACCTAAACCTCAAAGAAGCTACTGTCCAGGTATTACCCAACTCAATCCATAGCTTGTCCATGATCAGATCAACTTATGATCAGAAAGGTTATGGACTTGTAAACTAGTTTCCTGGGGCTGCTCTGACAAATTACCACGATCTTGGTTTAAGTCAACACAAATCTATTCTCACAGTTCTGGGGGCTGGAAGTCCAGAACCAAAGTATCAGTAGGGCCACACTCCCTCCAGAGGTCCATTTCCTGCCTTGCCCAGCTTCTGGTGGCTCCCAGCATTCCTCAGCCAGTTGCCACACCGCTCCAATTTCTGCTCCACTCACATCCCCTTCTTTTCTGTGCATGTGAGATCCTCCTCTGCCTGGCTCTTCTAAGGACACCTGGCAGCCGTTTAGGGCCTGGATAAGCCAGGATAATCTCATCTCCAGATCCTTCATTGATATCTACAAAGACCCTTTTTCGAAATCAAGTAACATGAAATCAGGTTCCAGGACCTGATTCTAGGAATTAGGACCTGATATGTGGGGGGGCCACTCTCTGGCCTCCCACAGCTCAGTTCCCCTGATGCCCTGAGTTCAGAGGAGCTCACATCCTTCCCTGGGTAACAGCAAAAACCAAAGCCCCATTGATGGGAAGAGAACTTGTCCTCTGGACACCTGAGAGAGCCCACTCCAAGACCCAGTGGGTGAATGGGGCATGTTTGCCGGGTGGAGACACTGTAGGCCTGCACGAGACTCACTCCTTGAACACATTCCACAAGCTGAGCTTGTATGGAAAGAGCCTTGGCTGGGCTCATTCTTTAGGGGGAGTGGGTGGAGAGAGGAAGAAATAGCCGAGACGGCCCTAGCAGAAGTTTATACTGGCCTAGGAATTCATCTGGGAAAAACAGTCTCATTACCAGACCACTTGAAAGGAAGACTTGGAGGATCTTTTTTCTCCTCATCTGTGGAGTTTTCCATGCAAATGAAAGCGACCTTGAGTTTTCTGACATGGCAAACTTGTTGTCCAGCCCCTCTCTCAAGGAGAAAACCACCCATCCTCCTATCGTTCAGCTTGATACTCAGCATGAGAACATGGAGTCCTTGGATTATGGAGCCTGAGAGACAATATCCAGTCTTCTTTTCTCATGGGAATGGGCAGCAGGCGAGAAAATGCCAGACTTCTGCTCTCCTGCTCTGGTCCTCTCACAGACACCTTTGGTCAGTCATGGACTTGTTTCCTTCTCTACAGCTGTCCTTCTCTATGGCTTTAGTCTCTCTCTCTTCTCCCACCCACCCCTTCTGACAGCATGTGCACCCATAAAACCCTAACTCTCAGAGCTTCCCTTCCAAGATGGCTCTGGGGAGGCTGAATGCTGCAGATGCCCCCAGCAGCCCGGCCACTTCCACTCGGCATTCACGCCATAATCGCTAACCCAACTCCAATGCCAGAGAACTCTGAGACAGTTGGCCCAAGGGCTCTGTCTGGCTGCCGAGGCCCTCCAGAGCCCACCAGGGGTTGGCAGTCACCCACTACATGGGAAAAGGCCCTTGACCGGCTATTGGCCCCTCAGCTCCCCGCTCCAGTTCCCTGCTCCTCAGGCGGGATAAGGCCGAGGCCCATAGTTCTCCCCTCTCCCAGTGATGGTGGGGGGATTACGCTCTGTGTGTCCACAGTGCTGCTTGCTCAATGATGAACTTTTCCACGCCTGCCTTCCCATCACTGTCATTTCCCCACACCCCACACCATTATTGTTTCCTGTAATCACTTCCCCCAAACACTATTCAAACTCAAATACTTGTCTCAGAGTC
>ML106208.1:0-10717 GCA_003697995.1 Taxidea taxus jeffersonii | reverse complement strand
TCCTGTCATCAACTGGAGATGGCCTGTGTTCCCCATACGCCCGTGGGCACCATGCCTTGGAGGAGCGAAATTTCCTCTCTGTTATTACAGGTTCACACCCTGAAATCTGATCCCTTTGGTCATAGTGTGAAACAACGGATGTGGCCTGCATTTCCTTACTCTCATCAGACAGGACTGTTCCCTCCTGCTTGCTTGTTATTTCATTTTCACACCTTAGTTTAGCTTCTCCCACAACAAACATGTACATACTTCCTTTCAGAAGCTATTCCAAAGCTGACTTATGGTAGACCTCACATTTTTCTTGTTATTTTGCTTGTTTCTTGTTTTTTACTCTCTCTCTCCTTAGAAAAGACTAGTCAACGGCTTCTAGGACAGTTATGCCTGTTTCTCATTTTTTATCCATTCGTCTCTCTCCCTCTCCCCACTTGTTCCTTCTCTTTCTCTCCCTTCCTCCTTCCCTCCTCCACCCTTTCTCTTTTTCTTCTTAGAAGAGACTGGTTAATGGCCTCTAGAACAATTCAAGTTGATCACTTGACCTCCTCGCTCTACACTCATGTCACATAGAGCCAGATGGCTCTCCCAGGGAACCTTTGTCATCACTTGCCACTGCTACAGCTCTGTCAGATCAGAAACCCGGCTTCCTGAATCAGCCCTTTCCAAAGCTGTCATTATTTGCTTGGTCTCTGAATTCCTTCCATTTAATTGACATCATTTTAATGCAGACAGCCTTTTGGACTAGATCCAGGGAGGCTTGGCCTCATTGACTTGCGTGCTGTCACTCCCATCAGCGACAAGACCCCTGTGTCGGCTTTGCCCCACAGTGATCTATGACCTCAGTGATTCTTGTTCCACTGCTGGGTGTCTCTCCCCGTGTGTGGCCATTGACTCCCGGCAAACAGTAATGCTTGCTCGTGTGATTAAAAAGCAACACCAAATATAAATAGCTATTTCAGTCGCTGGGCATTTAATCCAACTTCCTCAGTATTACCCCAGCAGAACCCAAATTCCCAGGAAAAGCCCTTGACCTGGGTTCTAAAAAGTGAGGTCAATGTTTAACACAACCCCTGCCTTTGCCGGTCTTCTGTTCTGCCACAAGCTTATGAGGTTGGTGGGTGAAGGAAGCCATGAAAGGCAGTGAAAAGTGCCTTGGCTTTAAAATTACACAATATTTATATTTATATCTTGGTCCTACTTTTTCTTTGGCACATGATCCCATGGAACTGAAGTGGGTATTCTGAACCTCCTTTTCCTCAACTGTAAAGTAGGAATGATAAAATCTACCTTGCAGCATGGAGTAAAGATTAAAAGAGGCAATGCCTACCTTATTTATGGGTCACTCGAGAATAATATTGAAACCTTAACTCTGAGGGTGGATTTGATGATCTCTTCTTGAAGTTTTGATAATACACATAGAGAACCTAACATGGGGCAGGGATGGAGTCAACATTCCGTAACCACACCTGCTTAATAGTAAGAAAGGTAAAGCAGGCCAGGAGACACCCAGATTTTATCTTTAACAAAATATCATTTTAAACCAGGGATCTACAGGCCTGGTCTAGCCTGATACCTATTTTTGTGTGGCCTGTTATTTACATTTAAAAATGTCACTTGAAAAGATAAGAATATTTCTGACACATTAAAATTGCATGAAATTCAAATTTCAATGTTCACAAGTAAAGCTTTATTAGAACTCAGCCATGCTCATTTGTTTACATGTTGGTCTATGACTGCCTTCACGCTAAAAAGAGTCACTGTGGGAGATCATATGGGCCACAAAGCCTAAAATGTTTTCTATTTTGTTCTTTATAGAAAAACTTTTCTAGTCCCTGGTCCAGACCAGTATTTTATTTAAGCTGTATTAACTCTGAAAGAATGTCTCCAAGTTACCTCAGTTGATGGGAATCTGTTAACTAGGGCAATCATAAAGGAAGATGCCCACCCTCCTGTTCCACATTCCGTGGCCAACACCACTGTTGACTTGCGGAGAGCAACATGATGAGTCACCAAGTAAGAGAAGAAATCTTGAGAACTAAATTAGAGCAGAAAACGTGTCTCCGACATTCCAGACCTTTCAAAAGCCTGGTCCATTTCTATTTCTTTGCCTCCCCACTGCTTATCGAGTGCTATCCACCAGCTGTCACTTAAATACATTTGTCTCTTTGAAACTTCTTGACAGCCCTATGAAGTCAGAGCATAATAACCTCCATTTTACGGATGAATAACTGAAGGGGAAAGAAGCAAACAACATGCCCAGAGTCACCCAGCTAAGAAGCATAAAAGGAAGCATCTAAATTGGGTTTTTGTCTGGCTCTAAGTGCCCTTGGTCCTATCTAATGCACTCTGCTACCTCACCTATGAATTTCATTCTATGAAATGGGAAGTAAAAGCACATATATTTTAAAGTAAAGTCTGAGCTCTCATCCGTTTTTCACTTAGCCAAGTGTTTGGAGTGGGACGCAATGCTGCTCTTGTGGGATCCTCAGTAGAGTTGGGTAATCACACCTAACAGGGTAAATTGCTTGAATGGACCTTTATTTCCCATCTACCAGTGCGTGCTGTATCTCCCAAGACGTCCGGTGACTAACTTCTCACACACTTGGGATTTGGAAACGTAATAGTGAATGTCTTAGTGACACTCCAAATTGGACTGTGATGTGACTTTTCCCCTAGAGATGCACCACCCAGTGACAAGCATCTCCGAGACTGGCTTGTCAGGTAGGAACTTCTGGTTGGATGAGAAGGCTGATTATAGACCAATCACATTGTCTAGGAAACAGTAATGACCTGACTGTCCATGGGGTCACCTCCAGGCCCCCACCTGAGAACCTGGGAAGCTTGCCTATCCTGGTCAGGCCTCTGGGATGGGTGGGTCCAGAGGAGGGGGCAGAGGGATCTTTCCAACATTCCCACAAAGAATCCAAAATCAAACACTCAGCTTTATGAAGAAAATGGTTGTTTTTGGATAGCAACTTAAAAAAATATTCTGGGTCTTCAGGACTTTCCAATAAGAATTCTGTTTAGAAAACTGAAAGTCATTTTTAATACAAACACTCCAAAAATATATTTGAAAATGTTGTGTAAAAAAATAAGCAGCATATTTTAATGTTATAAAACTCTTCAAACATAAAAAAATGAAGTATATAACTAGATATTAGTAAAGGGTTAATCTCTTTTTTAAAAGAAGTAGCATAAAATATATTTCAAACACAAATATCAAAAAAAGACCTCCCCAAGCAAACAAAAACCCCTCCAAAACAAATAATTAACTAAAATGAAGAATTAGAGGTGGCTGGTCTATAGCTAATGGCTGATGTAGGGTTCTATCACAGACTAAGTTGCGGATAAACAGTTTCCTTTAGTGAGGTTTTCTGGGAGCTGTCAGAGAAACAGACCAGGCTGACAGAGGGCAAAGGGACTCAAAGGAAAAAGGAGCCAGGGGGTCCAGAGTCTGGGAAATCTAAAGAAAAACAGGGGTGTGCAAATGGCAGGTGCATCCAAAAGACAAAACACAGCCCACACTCCTATAAATGGTTTATGGGCAGAGTGTGTCTCTCATTTCCCTGTTCCACAGTCATACTCACTCCCTTCCCTCCCCAACATCACCCTGTTATAGGCCTTTCCAAATTCTATCTGGACTTGAGTCACTCCAACCATCTTTGTGTGACTTGATCTTAAAATCCTCTCCCTTTTAATTAATTAACTAATTAATTAATTAATTTTTTAAAAACATGGTGACCACATTGGCAACACCCACTTCCTATTAACTGCTATGCATTGGCACCATGCTGTCCTAGCGCAGCTCCAAGTATTTTGGCCATAGCTGTGCCATGATGTGGGTACACTTTGGCCCTTCTGGGTCAAATTTCCATTGGGAAAGAAGTCAATGGTGGGGGGAGAAGTTGTGAGTCTAAGTCATTTTCCTGGATGTATCTGGCAGATGTGGATGCAGAAGAAGGCTGGGCAGCCAGGACGGGGAGAGGAGTCCTATGGTGGGGTGGGGAGCCAAAACGACACATTCTACACACACAATGAGACTATAAAGCTCAAGATGGTTAAATATACTGTCCCTGAAGGCAATCCTCCAATGCCAGGAATGAGTTATGTAGCCATTCTCAATAACTCAGTGCAATTCACCACCCATTCTTGAGCATCGTTACGTTCCAGAGCCGTGCTCTGCAGAAGGTATGCAAAGATAAGGAAGAGTGTCACATTACATTTGCAGGTGCTCAGCAGATGTCTGTTGAATGGATGGATGGATGGATGGATGGATGAAAAAATGAATGAAGTCTCTGCTCTCAAGCTTTTACCCCTCCAGTAGAGACACAAACATGGAAAATGTAGTGCTACGACAACAAAGGTACAAACTGAGAACCATACTGAAACAAAGGAGTGGCTAATAACTTCTACTGGGGTGGGTCAAGGAGCATTGGGTTGGGATTGGAAAAAAAAAAATGAGTAGAAGTTTTCCAGTTGTAACCCAACTGGAGAAAATAATAGGTGCAAAAGCATAGAGGTGTAAGACAGCATGATGCCCTTGGGGAACTGTAGTTGTTCCATATGGCTGGAGAGGTGAGGATGGTAATTGGGATTTGGGGAGTGTCAAGAGTGAGAATTTCAGGGATTAGGTCATAGAAGGCATTCTGTGTTATCCTAAGTAGTATGAACTACCAGAATGAGCAATGGAATTCAGGCAGAACCTTCCAATATGGTTTAAGTAGGCACACACCCAAACACCCCTGTCGTTTCATACCAAAAGAACCTCTCATGACTAAGTTGCCGATACCCTCTGGGGTCTAAAAGCAGGTGCGCTCCCCCGGCCTCTGGTTCCCCTTTGCCACAAGAAGGTCTATGTGCAGTGGTGGTTGATGCCTGGCGGCACCACACTGTTTCTTCATGCTGGCTCCATATTTCCTCTCATATTCAGTCCTGCTTCAAGACGCAGGCCAAACGGAAATAAGCTGTCGCAGTTGGCCCCTTTCCCAGGGAAATTATATTTAGCCCCCAAAAGCAGCAGGCTTCAAAATAGTGTGGTCATCTAAGCTAAAAATGGCCATCCGGAAGGAGCTTGAGGTAAAAGTGATCCAGGGATGAGGAAAGGGCCATTCTGAGTGAATGGTTATTGGGTGCTTCAAGGGGTCCTATTGGCAAGTTCTTATGGGCTGGGCCAAATTAAAACAGACGGGCCCATGACATTGTACCATCCGAATCAACTATAAAAGGGGCTTTTCTGTAGAGCCCCAGGCCCAGATCCAAGGCTAGCCAGGGCAACTGTTGCCAGGCTCCAAAACTGAGCTTCAGAACACAGATAGCATTTACTGTGTCATAATATCAAAGGCCTTTCAGAGCAAATGACACGAACAGGCATTATACAATAGGAGTAGTAAAAACGGCAAGCATGTGTTTTTTAAAGTTCAACTGTGGTGAGGAAATGAAATATTAAATGATACTATTTTTCAGGAAAAAAAATGTTTTTAAAATAAGTATAGACAATGTCAGCGAAGGTTTGGGAAATAGGTATGCTCACACAATGCTAGAGGGAAATACAAATTGGTTTGCCAATTCAGAGTTTTGTCTTGGAAAGAGCACTTTGACCATGGGAGGCAGAATGAATTGGAAAGAGCAAACGCAAGGCAAGGAGACCACTTGGGGACAAGTTGACAGGCAGAGGGGAGGGTGGCCTGGATGTAGTGTCAACAGGATGGAGAAAGTAAATTAAGAGAGTCATCAGAATTCACAACTCTTGGGAATTAACTGCACTGAATAACTGGGTAGACAAGGCTATTCCCTAACCTTAGAGTTGCCACCACCATCCCTAAGCTTCACAGATCACTGAACCTGAGTAAGGCTTTGTTCTGAGCACGTTACCTGTCAGAAAACAGTTAATCCTTGCAACGGCTCCCTCACGTGGATTGCAGCATAATCATAATGAAGATCTCCACAGAGCATCACAGAGATGTCCGCGCTCAGCATCCTGTTCCCCAGAGCCCTTTCTTACCCTTTCATATTCTACATTGTAAACCACCTTTCATCACCTCCCCTTGCTAAGTTTCTCTTCTTTCACCATTAACTGAACTGACCCTGCCAAACAACAGTTGTCAATGGCTTTGCATGTGATTCTGGCAATTCTCCAACATGTTGATCAGCTTCACAAAACCACGTGCCTTTTCCAAGGTTTGGGGCTCCTCTTTGTAGCAAACTTGCCATGTAGTTGCGATGAGTAGAGAGCACAGCCACCAAGTGATGATGTCTTCGGAGGGCACAGCTTTCCTGTCTTATATCTGCAAATGAAGAGAGGGTTGCCCTGGTACAACCCCGCCCCTCATGCCACAGATAGCTGAACCTAACTCAACAGAGGCTCCATGAGAGAATAAGATCGCAGAACTTTATTAGCAAGTGCCTGAAACATTGTTGATAAATGGGCTTTTACACAGGAGGGAAGACTGAAATGTCCCGGCACTAAAGTCGTGGATACAACTGACCACATTGCCCTGGGCTGCAGCACCCCGCACCCCGCTGGGTTTTCATCCTCCCGGGTATGGCGCTGTGTGTGGAGAGAACACACCAGTGGACGGGAGGTCGGAGGAAGCTCCAAAAGTCATAACTGGAGGCAAGAATGCAATGACACAGGGGCATGACAGGATCTGAATAGGACAGGAGCTTTGTCACTTCAGTTTTCAAGAGTGACATTGTGGAATCTGAACAGGCTCGGAGCTCGGTCGTCCAGGGCTCCGTGGGGATTCGCTTCATAACCTGAGACCAAAAGCGTTCAGCCAAGTCGGGCTGTAATTGAGTGCCACTGGGACTGCTACCAGAGGATCATCAGACAAGAGCCCCAAGAGCTTCTCTCCAAGCTGGAAAGGGACAAGCAAAACCCACAGGGCCTTGGCCCCGCTGGAGACGGACCTTCCCCCGCAGGGGGTTTGTAAAACGCTGGGATGACCAGTTGCTCAGACCCAGGCAGGGTTGTTCTGGGGCATGGGGAAGCCACTGCCAAGGGAACCAATGCCAGAGCCCACACAAGTGGGTGAGCGCTGCCCATGTCTGCTGATGTAGCCCTTCTGCCTGCCAGCCCCCTTCCCACTGCTGCAGCTGCGAAAGGTTAGAGGAACTCGCTGACACGCCCATTCCAGGGTTCTGCCATCCAGGGCTGCTTCAAACACAAGTCAGCCTTTGGGCACAGTGGGAGGGTCACGTCTTGGCTACCGAATGATGGGTAACCATCAGCTCCCTTCAAAGCAGCAGCCAAGTCTGTGTTCGCTTAGGGAAGATTGCAGCATGTGACTCATGGCTCGGAAAGGTTATATAACTAGCACAAAGCAACCCTGCAAGTAAGTAGCAGAGCAGAGATTCCAAAGCAGGTTGACAGTCACGAGGGCAGGCTGGGCCCTTTTCTGCTCTATCTGCTGTCCCTTTAAGGAATGGCCAGGATTTCTTGATGGGGATATTGTTGGGACTCCTTAATGGTACTGCCCACCTGTTAACATCCTGACCACATCCTAACTGTTAGTATCCTCCGACTCAAAGCACCCCACACATTTCCAATACCCCCCATGCGGCTGTCTCGAAAACTACCTGCTGAAGACCCAGAGAGCCAGCATGCTCAGCCTGGGAGCCCAGCTCTGAGCATCCGCTCCCGTCACATAGCCCACACATCTATGCAGCTAGGATGGGCCTCCAGGTGGTGGTGGGGCACCTGGGACCAGAACAGGCTCAGCTGTCCTGAGCCAATTCAGGAGAATTCTTACTTATTATCGGTCTCTTTGTGTCTATCCTGAAACCTAGCAAGGGACTAAATATTAAGATGTTAAGTTTTATGTTATGTGTATTTTACTGCAATCTTTTAAATGCCTAAAAAACTCAAATCCATTTACTTAGAAAGCGAATTTTATATCACTACTGTAAATAGAAAACCATTAACCATAAAAACTACCTCCATAAAAAGGAATATTTATTAAATTCTACCTTTAGAAAAAACATACGAACTGCAAATAATGAGTTGTAGTGGTTTCAAAGCGTGGTCAGTGTGGTCTGGGAGAGGAGGCTTTCTACAGCAGGACTGAAATAACCCAGGCCAAATGGGCATATGAGCTCCCAGACCCTTCCCCACATGGAACAGTTCTTGGAACTCTGAGGAACTCTGGTTCCATCTGGGGCTGCAGGGCAGCAGGCCTCTGAGCTGTAACCATCAAAATGGCTCCGGGCCTGCCCACATGGGCTTGCAGGAAGCTGTGCCCTAAGCTCAGCACAGAAGGTGGTGAGACGGTGGTGGTTCATGCAGCACCAGGAGCCTAAGGCCGACTGCTTGAATTCTTACCTGCTTGACCATTTACCAGATCTTTCGCTTGCCTCATTACTTAGTCTCTCTGAGCTTCAGCTTCCTTACCTGTGGATAGAGTACAGCATATATGAGCTGAGAGCAATGTCCAGCACCTAGTAAGGACCCAGAATGCTGTTCAAAGGCTCCAGAAAGCAAAATGGCATGAGTTCAGATGTTGGGTGACACTGGGAAATGGCATGCTTTGGTCCAGGGGTACCGGGCCATCAGTCCACTGCCCTAGCACGCAGGAAAAGACCTAGTAACCACCCCACAGAGGACATGAAACAGTTATGAGCCAGGACCCACACTTTGATTCTGGTGACAGGCTTCAACCCTAAAGGGGAGGAGGAAATCAGCAGCTAACAGAACCAGCAGCCCAGCCCATTTGTTAGTGACATGCCTTCTGGTCTTCATTCCTCGACACCAGACCTTCAGCACCAAGACTCAGTCCAGGGCCATGACCAGTGGGCTGAAGCTTAGCCATCTTGACCAGGTCAGATCAGGTCGGCTCCAGAAGTGGACCTGACCCAGTGGACTTGACCCATTGGGGAGCATGAGGCTTCTGTGACACTGACCTGACCCTCTTGTGAAAGCATGTCTTCCAAATTCAGATCCACGGGCCCTTGAACTTGGAAGCATCCCATTGTCTATGGAAACCATCAACGAGAATGGAAGTGAGGAAAAGGACCCCATGAACCCAGAAGTGCCCTGTTTTGTCCCTGTGGACCCCAGGGAAATGGAGAGATGGGTGCAATGATCCCTAACAAGCCAACTCCTGATGAGCGATGCGAGGGATCACACATTGGGACCTCTGTCTGCTGTGTCACGGAGCCACAGGCATGCTCTAGGTACCTTCTGAGACCATGGGGTCCTCCCAGGGAGCCTCCTGGCTCTCCAGGCAGTCTGGTGGGTACCCCACCCCCAGCACCTCTGCGGCTGTGCAAATGCCATAGACAAAGCAAGGGCCCAAATCTGCAAATCAGCTGTTCACAGAGCACCCCTGCCCAGGCTCTCAGCTCTCTGCCCATGGTCCTCCAACATCATGATGCTTCATGCTGAGTTCACCAGCTGAGCATGGGCACGGCAGACCCGGCCTCTGGAGGCAGTCCCCTGGGGCAAAACAGGCAGAAACGGATTTTTTTTTTGTAAGGATTTGTTTTGCAGCTACCACCTCAAATGCAACCTTCCTCCCTTTTCCAAAGCAGGCACGGCTGGCGTCTTCTATGTGAACTTCATGGGAATGCATTAGGCAGATCACCTGCTGACATGTTTATCTTGTTAGCTGTCAGGATGAGTAAGGAGGCACTTCGAACGCCATCATTCAGTCTGAACCAAGGAACGCTCCTACTCAAGAAATCTGACAAAATAAATACATTTCCTAACCAGATCTGGCAGATTTGTATTAATCCTTTGTTCGGAACTTGTCATAATTGCCCTTAAACAGATCTCCGATGACCCAGTGAGGCAGACCCCTCCAGTTGTCACGTGCCCTGTGAGTTAAAGCTGTGGGCGGGGGGTGCATCGCTACAGAGAGCTGTGACGCCACGGCTACCCAGCCCACCTCCCTAGGTTTTAGTTGTCTTCCAGCATCTCATTACCCTGAGGGAGCCACCGAAAACCATAGGTTCAGGCCTTGCCTCCAATGTGAGCTAAAAGCCGCGGGGCAGGGGAGGTAATTGCTACATTCTTAACAGTCCCATCCACCTTGGTGGGCAGCCGGAGCCAAGCCCCGAAGTGAGTTCAAACGCAGAGGAGATGATCAGAGCATGGATTCTGGGGATGCAAAGATTTCATGGCATTGAAGGACTTCAGAGCAGAGAAATGAATAAAACTGACTCTTGAGCTCACTCTTGAGCTTCCCTTTTGGATCAGCTCTGCTCTGGCCTCAGGTAGCAGATCGGTTGCTGACTCACACGCCACATGCTGGCGGTCCCCAAAGGAGAGGACAAAGCTGCCCTTTCCCTACCCTAAAGGGACAGCCTTCCCGGGTGCAGTCCCCCTGAGTGGGATCAGGGCCTGGGACTCTGCTTGTTAAAGCCCTAAGGAGGGGGGCCTGATGTTCCCCCACGCCAGCCCCAGGCCTGGAGGCTCTGGAGTCGAGATCAGAAAGGGCAAAACAGACACTGAAAGCACAATTTTATTTTCTCCAAAGCTCTATTTTATCTTTAAATTTATACAATATTTACATGGTGTGCTTGCTCTGTTAAGATCATCAAAATTCAAAACTTCTCCCCAACTTTCCGAGAAAAACTGATTTTCCAGGGGGGAAAAAACTGTGCTGGGGTCCTCCTGCGGCCTTATCTCTTAATAACAGGTAGAGTTTCTGGAGCATTTACTAAGTAAATGCCCTAATTCCTTTAAACCTCATACCTGCACCACGAGGGAGCTGTCTTTATCCCC
>RCUC01148398.1:0-67926 GCA_003697995.1 Taxidea taxus jeffersonii | reverse complement strand
CAGGAGGAGGCGCCCGCTGGAATTTTACAGAGATTATATAGGCAATTTTACATGCAAAAAGTACATAGTCACATAGTTACATGTGTGGGTGACCTTGAAAATGATTGGTGTCTGAGGTGACTTAAGCTGTGTTGTCCGAGGAGGGTTGGTCAGTTAGGAAAAACTGCTGACAGGGAGTTTTCCTTACTGGTTGTTTTTCTATCCTTTGTTAGCATATAGGGCAATAACCCTGATTGGCTCGCACTTGATCCCTCATTTACATATGGAGAATCAGGACCCTCTATTGGTTCATGTCCGATTCCCTATTTGCATATGTAGGAACCATTTCTATTGGTTCTTGTCCCATCCTTTATTTGCATGTGTAGGAACCATTTCTATTGGTTCTTGTCCCATCCTTTATTTGCATGTGTAGGAACCATTTCTATTGGTTCTTGTCCCATCCTTTATTTGCATGTGTAGGAACTGCTTTGGAATGTCTTCAGCTTAATGCAAACAGCAAAAGGGCTGCCGCCTTGAATGGCGTCAGGCCCTTCACTTATTTTATAAAAAGAGCTTTGCCTGCACCATTTCCTAATGAGGTAGGAACTATTATTAACTATACTTCATACATGAGGAAATCAACACAAGGAGAGGTTAAATCACTACTGTTCTCAGAGACCCTTCCCCCTCCCAGTTTCCTCAAAGTAGAATAACAAAGTTTAATGGGTGTTTTTTTTTTTAAGATTTTATTTATTTATTTGAGAGAGAGAGAGAAAATGCTCATTCAAGCAGCGCACAGGGGTGCACACAGAAGCAGGGGCTGGGGCGGGAAGAGAAAGGGGGCTGGGCTGAGGAAGAGGGAGGAGCAGGCTCCCCAGTGGTGCTAGATCTCAGGACCCAGGACCTGAGTGGATGCTTAACCAACTGAGCCACCCAGGCACCCCAGTTTAAGAGGTCTTAACTCCCAGGTCTGTGCTCTTAATCTCTCTGTTATCCTGTCTCTTCTTTATTTTCTTTACTAGATACTGAGGATACCAACTGCATTCTCCTGAAGATTAGTTGCTAGAGAAACCAGAACTTTGCTGGATATAAATTCAATGTAACGATACCATGAAATAAGTCAGCCTGGAGGAATGGGAGAGGTCACTTTGAATAACTGACAAAGGGCACATTAACACCCACTGGAAGACATGGTGTTTGCATGGCCTGGGACCTGGTTGTCCTTGCCTTTTGCCAATTGACTTGCCACACTGGTCGAGCTATTCAAGATCCATGCACCAGTGGTGTCAGAACTCAGTCAGATGGAAATATTGAAAGCATATGTCCCTAACAGGCCTCACATCGTCAGACAGGAATGGAAAGAAAACAGTGCTGCATGTGTTTCTGACCAAGAAATCCTAGGTGCCAGTTTGAGTTAATAGAATAGAATAGAATAAGAACAATCACCTGGGAAAGTTCAAACTGGGGACCTGGGTTATCCACCTTCCTTTACAAGTTTCTTTCAAAAAATTGATTAAAACAGCAACAGCAGTGACAGCATTTATTTTATAAGTGGTAACTAAATGCAGGATTTAGATAAATGTGATATTTAGGTATCTATATACTAGAGACAAAAGTTCCAAAAGAAATCATGAGTTAGTCTCCTACTGGTCAGCTCATTTGGACTGATACTTAATTTCCAAATAATCATTCCTTGCTTGCCTAAAAATCAAAAAGGAGAATAAGTACTCACTTCCCACTCCTAATGGAAAGCTCCTGGAGCCCACTTCTAGCAAGCATTTTTGTAGGTGTTAATGTTTATCCAATATCTAACATTTTAAAGTAATCATATCAGCAATAATGCTTTATCTAGGTAACACTTAACAATTTTCCAACATAATATACATGTTCTTACTGGATTTTCACAATCCTCAAAGCTAGTATTGTTCAAAAGACTCAGAACCTAGCTTATGAATAGAAAGGCCAAGACCAAATTCAGATTTTCTGATTAGCAGGCCCATGTGTCTCTGAAGTTCACTACAGTTCCAAAAAATACCCTCACTTGAGCAATCTCTTCTAAGCTAGAGGAATTATCTGGCTTAAGTGACAACTGAGTAATCAATTTATCTGTATTTCTTATATCAGATACATCGTGAATATTATAGTCCTTTCACATTAGGTAATGAAGAAAGAGCACTGATTTTAGGAAGAATGGAGCCCTAGTTAAGTAACTAAACCGCAAATTTCAGCCACCCCTGGCCTCAGTATTCTTACTGGAAATGTGGATGAAGAACCAAGTGATTTCCAAAGCCATTAATGGTCTAGTTTTAAATTGTGGCATAAATCATCATAATGGATAGGTGGGAATATTATACATTTTTTAAATATCCTAGTGTCTTCTACTGTCAGGCATGCTGAAAATTTTTCTGAATGATGGAGGTTTTTATTTTCCCAAAGATTCTTTTTCACCTTCTAAGAATTTCCAGAGTCACAAAACCTGGTTTAATTTGTTTTGCATAACTGTACAGTGGCAAGAATTATTCTCTATTATAAAGACTATAGATTCACAGATTTTTTTATTGTGAGAAATTTTTATATTATTGTTAAATTTTGATAGCATTATTTGATTCACCTTTCTCTTTTTCTATTTTCTTTCTTTCCGGCTTTCTTTCTCCCTATGTCTTTCTTTCCTTCCTTCCTTCCTTCCTTCCTTCCTTTCTTTTCTTGAATTCCCAAAGAATACAAAGCTTTGGTCACTTAGGTTAGTCTGTGAAATAACTTCCAAGAGTCAGTTACAAGGAGGAGTATAAGAGGCCTATATCTTTCATATCATGCCTATGACAGAACACAGAGAGTCAGCTGATTTTTGAAATGTCTCAAAACAGATTAAAAATTCAAAATATTTCATCAGTTTAGAAATGAAGAAAAAACTATGAGTCCTATTATTAACATGTCCAAGTAATTCTTATATGCCAGTCCCTAATAAATAGGACTATGAGTCCTATTATTAACATGTCCAAGTAATTCTTATATGCCAGTCCCTACACAGTCACACACACACACACACACACACATTTCAGCTATAGTCTGACAATGTCAATACTTTATGAAATTTTAGGAACAGCAAATTTTACTCTGATGCACACTCTTTGGGAAGGTTTACTTATTTTATGTATTTTGTTTTACTCTGGCACAATATTGTTGAGGGGGAAAGATCATGCCAATTACTAGTAAGCATTTGTCTAATCTTTTTGTATACCCAGAATAACATAATTTACCTAATGTATGTAATCAATGATTGGGGTGTAATGGAATAAACACTGGACATGGAGCTAGAAAGTCTAAACTTGCTGGGGTGCCTGGGTGGCTCAGTCAGTTGAGCTTCTGGCTTTTGATTTTGGCTTGGGTCATGATCTTAGAGTCCTGAAATTGAGACCCGCATCTGCCTCTGCACTCAGTGGGGAGTCTGTTTGAGGATTCTCTCTCTCCCTCTGCTCCGAGCTCCCCTAATCTCAAATGAATAAATACATCTTTTTTAAAAAAGAAATCCTGAATTTGATGTTGTATATCATTTTATTATTCTCTATATATTCATATATGAAATGAGGACAGTACTATCTGGCTCACAAGACCACTCTGAGTATTAAACTGAGAAAGTCTATCTCAGAGACTATTGTAGAGAACAAAGCTACACAAAAATACCGGGCATTCTTCTTATCATGGAAATAATAGGTATAAATAGGACTCATGAACCTCCTTAAAAGTCTTTTCTTTGAATAAAAGAAAAGCAAATTCAAATGCTCTTTTATCCTCCTCAGTCATCCTTTTATTCCAATAGAGTGGATGGAGACAGCAGGAGGAGTAAGAATCTTGGTACTGTTTGCTAAGCCTCAGACTGAAGTCTCCACAACTTTGGTTTCTATCATAGCGTCATAAATAAATGAAACTTTTCTCTTATGTATTTAAAACATGGGTTGCATTAAGTGACAGAATTCTGAGCCCATTACCAAGTTAAGGCAGAGTATGAGCAGTTATTGTACCAGGTCCTATGGATTGAGGGCAGTGGTGTACTGGTAAACCAGCTTTCCAAAAAATTAAAATAATTAATAATAAGAACAATAATAATAATAATAACAATAATAAATAATAGTACAATCCTGATTTGTAGCAATTGCAGATGTCCATGGTCTCAGTACTCCTGCTACGGCCAATATCAAAGTGCCACTGTGACATCAACAAAAGCGCAGGAGGAAACAGAGGTGCTGGGAGGAGATGATAAACAATCAACTCTTCAAAGCCAGTGAGAGTCACTGGTTCCTGCAAACTCCTGATGGGCCACTGACATTTGTTCTGCCCTCTGGGAAGCTTAAGCAATTAAAAAATATAAATGTAATAGAAGTGCTTATGCCCTGGTTTTATTCCCATAAGCAGGTATAATATTTGATTTAAATCATGAGTTTCACCTATTTTTTCATTTATATTTGGCAGGAGAAATGAAAAATTCAGGTTATGTTGCCAGGTTAAAATGGTTTTGAGTTCAAAATGTAAATGCCTTTTCTTCTTTCCTTTGTCTCCAAAGGGAAAAGAAACAAGTTGACTATAATTCTAACTCAAGAAAGAAGGCCATAAATGACAGAGGATTGCCTCAGTGGATTCTTATTGGGGAACACTAATTCCCAATGGTTTGTGTCAGCAACTATAGGAACTACATAAAGCATAAGTTTGATTTTACTCCCATGATAGATAAAAACATGAAGCAGCATATTTTGTTATTTCCCAAAACCTGCAAATATGACCCATATTAATGTCAATTAATGTCAATGTTATCAGTAGAGAAAACCTAATATCTCCCTTTATAAGAGAAATGTAGAATCCCCTGATAATGATGTTAAATAATAATTAAATCAACATCATAACCATTATATTTGGTTTTTAAAACATTCAAACAGCAGATGAAATGAGGTTGAAAGAGCATTTAAAACAAGTATTTTAGGTAGTTTTTGAAATGCTTGATTACCAGGAAATACCAATTTCATATTAAAATACCAGATTTTAGCTGGAGCTTCATGACATGTGCTGGCCAGAACACTGGACTAGGAGAGAAGGAATTCTGGTTCTAGAGCTGGTTCTAATGCTGCCATCAACTATGTGATTAGGTCATGATTAGATGTCTCTGTGCTTCCCTTCCTCCTCTTGTAAAATGGTAGACAGTACTAATTTACATTAACACATCCAACTGTGCTTTCCAATTCAAAATGCCTTAGATTTATGAATCACCGCATTTACTCACAAATTCTTTCTTTGCAACTACTTTAAACATTTTTGAATTTATAAACATTTTAAACTCTCATTCTTTGCAATGTTCCAGGTGTACAAGATGAGAAATGGTACAATTTTTCACTTTACATGGTTGAACTCATGAAAATGAATAAGCTGTATGGACAACATATTAAATTACATAACTCAAATCTGATTCCAGGATGAAGTTTCCATTCAAGGTACTCTCTTTTCCTAAACACTAACTACTGAAAAAAGAAGCCTGGAGTTTAAAAAGCTGACTCAGCCAACCTTCTGTTATGGACTGAATTGTGTCTCCACAAAATTTATATGTTGAAGCCCCAGCTTCTAGTGTCACTGGGAAAAGGCCTATGAGGTGGTGATAAAGGTTAGGTGAGACCATAAAGTGGGTCTCTGATTGGGCTGGTGCTCTTACAAGAAGAAACACCAAAACTCCCTCTCTCTCTCTGCCAAGTGAGAACACACTGAGAAGGCAGCCAGCTATCTGCAAGCTGGAATCCTGCTCTCAGCAGAAGCCATATTGGCCAGAACTTTGTTCTTGGACTTGTCAACCTTCAGAACTGTGAGTAATAAATATGTATTTCCTTCATTCTTCTTTTTTCTTTACCTCTAATTCTGAAGAGTCATCTTTAGTTTATTCCACCTACAAAATCTCCCTTTTACTTTCCTTAATTTTTCATCATTTCTCCCTTACTTTAGACCCTTGTGCTATCACAGCAGTTTCCAAATTGGTTTCTCTGCCTGAAATCTTAACATGCCTCAATTTTTGCTCCAAAATGGTCCCAGGATAAGCTTCTTAACATGCCAGAAAATTGTTCAATGATTCCTGGACATCTATACTCTTAGGATAAAATCCTCAAACTACCCCATGGGTTAAAGACCCTTCATGGATTAAGAAGCCTCTTAATTCCTTACCTTTGTTGGTACTGTTGACTTTGTGTGGGATATTCTTCCCATGTTTATCAGCACAACAAACTATCCCTCATCCTTCAAATATTATTATTAAGTACATAAATAACACTATGTATCAATCACATTCCTAAGTATTTTATGTGTTTAGATTCATTTGATCCTACAAAACCCATGAGAAAGATGCTATTACTATCATCTGAGTTCCTGAGTGACAGAAAGTTTGTTACTCGTTACTTGGCTCATCACACAGCTTGTAAGTAGCGAAGCTGGAAATCTAACCTAGGTGCCTGAGAACCAGAATCCAGGCTTATAACCATGAAGCATACTGCCTCTTTAAGCAAAATGCCATTCATTTCCCTCGTGAAGCATTCTCTAAATTCACCAGAAAAATGTAATGGTTTTTGCTACTGTATGTCATTATATATTACTCTCTTTTATTCATTAACTTGTTTCATTTCAAGTCTATTTTATTCTTTTTTACTAAACTGAAAACTTCTTGAAGGTAGAGACCATGAATTTTATCCCTGTATCAGTCCTCGGTACATGCTCAATATTTAATACATGGCTGTTAAATATGATTTTTAAAAACATTTTATAGAAATACGGAAATATTTTAACACGTTTCTCAGGAAGAAATAGAATCATAATCCTTCAAACAATTGTATGATTTATTTACCATCCTTAACTATTTGGTTTTATAATTTCTAAGGAAATAAGTAATGCAATGATAGGGAATAATATATGTCAGTGATACTTGTTTCTATCAATCATAACTTGTCCTTAGAATTAAATAAAATACATACTTCTATTTATAAAATTACAGTCTTTTCAGAAAGATGATACATTTGTTATCTTGAAAATATTTAAATATCTCCTAAAATAACAAAGTTATGATGAGCTACATTATAAAATCATCAGATTCACAATTCGTTATTTTGGGCATTACATATGGCTTGAAAATTAACATTCTAAATAGTGGTTTAGAGTTTTAGACAATTTTAAAAAAGGAAGTGCTTTCTTTCTTTGAACAAGCTCATTATGTTCCATTTTATTAACTATAAGTATAAAAGGCAGACATTATTAAATAGTATTGATAGATACTATGTCATGTTCAATATGATACTATTGAAATTCATTTGAATGAACTGGATCTATTATGTGAAGGAGCAGCACCACAACTGGGCTTATGAAAGAGTAACAAAGTGGCCAACTAGTAGCAGACCAAGGTCTGGTTTTGACTCCATGAGACTTCCATTTTCTTTGATATAAACAATGGTTCACTGTTCTGTAAAGAATTCTACCCGGAAAGCTATTGTGTTTTCAAGTCTGTGATGATAATCCTGCTTGTTATACTTGCACGTCTTAGGGGGAGTAAACTATTTGAAGGGTCTTTCATGCACTTGGGAGACTTCTTAAAACCACTTATATATACATGCATTGGAGAAGAGAAATAATAAAAAGACTTTGTCACATTACCTTACAAAATAATACATCAAAAATGAAATTAAGCAAAATTAAGCTAGTTTCCAAATTTAGGGAGTAGAATTCAGACTAGACTGATTGCATGCCACAAGGTAATAATGTCTCACTACCTCCTGCCCAGCCCAGAGATCTTATTCTTTGATCCCATTCTATAAGAGGGACAATTCATGTTTTCCTGCATTGTGCTTATGAACAGTCATGATAAATATCAAATGTGTTTTCACTGAACAAGTAAGCTGAAACATCAAAATATTTCCCAAAGCAACTAGAACTAAGTTGACATTTTAAATTACTTCCTCATACTTTTTTTATAATTTAATCCTGTTTTTTCTTGAGTAAAGCCTATAGAGTAGCACATCATAATCTGTCAGAAGTTTATACAGAAACTAGATTTAGAATTTAATACAATTAAATAAATCCTGGCTCCTTCAAACCAGCCTCTGAAAGACAAAATAAAGTAACAAAATAAAGTAACAACTCTAGTATGGTTTAGACTTGTACTTAACACCTAAGAGTTGGAGACAATGAAGATTAAAAGTCACACCTTTGTGTTCATTCACTTTGTTGGGAGACCCTGAGGTTTTCACAAAATTTCTGAAATATAAGAAAAGACTTGTATTTGTCAATTATTATTGTGTCAAATATTTACTTTTGTTTTATAAGTTACTCCATGACACCCTAACATTCCTTCTCTAAATCCTAAATTACAGATCTTTATAATCTGTGTGAGGGCATATTCAACTAATATAGGATCCCATATTCACTATATAAATGGAGTATGTAATCTCAAATTACTTTTAAACAAGAGCAAGAATCCTGCTGGTGGTTAAGACATAAAAACTTGCTAAATGTCACAAGTGATGAAATTGTTCTAATTTATATAGCTGGTTGTTCAGGAGGGTTAGCTTTTGTTACCTGATTAGAACCTTCAAATGTCACAGAATACCTGGGTCTTCCAATCCTGGGGAAGGTTTAAGAAAGTTGGAAACAAAATTATATGTAGTTAAGTTTTGAAATGTACCAATGCTTCAGAACCATAGACCCCTTTTGTCTGGTAGCAAGCATATCTTCCTGATTCTGGTGGATTTCTTAGAGTGGAATGAGAACCCACCCTTTCCACCCAGGGAAGTGGCTTTCAGCTTTGAAAGTTCTGCAACTAAATACATATGAATGAAAATGCAGATTAACAGGTGCTATGCTGGTCCCTAAATGTTTGTCCAGAGGAAAGTTTATAATAAGTCCCAAAAAGTTAAAAACAACCAACCAACCAACCAAACAGAAACACATGAATGTTGCAGGGATTTACCCTTTTGTTTTTTAGATTTCAATAATTCCCCCATACTCCATATGAGTCCAGGTCACATTTCTGCTGTTTTGTGCCTCTCCTTAATGTAGCGCAGTGATTTCTATGAGTTCTTGCCATGTGAGGAGTGGGAGATTTGCTATCTTGGCCACCACATTCTTGGAGTGGATATGGAGCCTTAGGTAGTCATGTAAGAAGGACAAAGAAATAGTGAGCTGCCTTTTCGTGTTTCAAAACCCATGTTTCATTTACTAAACATAGTACTGACAACTAAGAAAATAATGGGAAATTGTTCTGATATTCTGGGTATACACATACACGCACATATATACATAATAAGTTTTACCCTCTATTTGATATCTAGATTTTTTTTTTAAATCAGGAGAATCAACATAAGGTAACAATTCACAGGGAAGAAGCTATGAAGTCCAGTTTCTGGTATTAACCAGCTTTATATGGTGGTTCCCAGTCTGAATCTCAGGGAAACTTAGAGAAATCCTAAGGGTAAGTCCTTACAAAATATGTTTACATGAGCAATGAGGGATTCCTGTGAAAACGGAGCCTGAGATTAAAAAGAGGGAGTCCAATAAGCATGACCCAGGAAGGAAGGAAGGAAGGAAAGGTGAGTTGTGAGAAGGAAGAATTTTGAGAACAGTACCATGACTTTTCTATGTTCTTGCCATGATTGAGCTCCAGGTTGGAGGAAAAGGGGTCTGACATTCATTTCTGCAAGACCAGTTTCAATAAGCTCTGTGAAATGTGGAGTCACCTGTAACAGTGCTTTGTGATCCTTCTAACAGGGTTAACACAAACGGGAGAGAGGCTTTCACTCCTATCTCTCCTTCCCATACTTTTCTTTGAGCTTTACGTCCCTTAGCAACTCCGGATGCTTCACTGCACTGGTACTGATGTTTGCTGAGCAAGAGTCACAGAAGCAATTCCAGGAAGAACTGTTAAAAGCTAAAAGAAATGTTGGCTATTACTGTTAATGTGACTTTGTGTGTACAAAGAGCCCAGGTACCTTCCATAAATTATGGGGGCATATTTTTTTCCAGGTCCCAGTCCTGCTTTTCATCGTATGTACATACATACATATGCAAAAGGATGTTGGTTTAAAGTCTCATAGGTCTGACACAGCCTAGATTATTTTTTAGGTCTGGTTCCTTAGAAGCAGAGCCTGGGATAGGGATTCTTATGCCAATGAATCATTGAGAAAGTGCTCCCAGGAGAAAACAAGAAGAGGTCAAGACAAGGGAAGTAGATAAAGATCTAGGACCAGCTCAGCGGTTTTCAAAATGTGGTTCCCAGACAGAGAGCATCAGCGTTATGTGAGAACCTGATAAAATGCAGATTCTCCGGCACAGATCTACTGAACCGGAAGCTCTGAGTGTGGCATCCAGTAATCAGACCCTGAGGGAAGATTATAGAATAAAAACTTCATTAGGATAATAGAGGCTCTTCATTCCCATAAACACCTTATTCAGTAAATATTTATTAGGAGCCATCTGAATGCTGGAGGGGGGGGGGGGGGGGGGAATTCTCTATTTAGAGTTTTTCAATTAGCAATAATCGCGCCTCGGATAAACCTCATTGGTTACGATACTGCCACTGCGCAAAGCTCTATTTAGAGGTTTTGAGGAGAGGACGGAGAAGAGGGATTGAAAATGGACAATAGCAGTTCCCAGCAATCTGAAAGAGGCCCTTTTGTACAGGGATGGAGAACTTCCAGGGATTGGTCACCTGTCTGAAAGGAGAAGACTGGTGATGTTAGAGGACGTGAAGCCAGAACAGGACCCAAAGTTGGGGGCTGTCATGAAAAAGAAATGAAATAGCAATGAAAGAGACCTATGCCCTGACCTCACGCTCTGTCCTGTTGCTAGGGCATTCTCATGATTGCTTCTTTGTCTGCTTTGCTCACTCTTGATACCTGTGGTATGGCAACTCCAGAAGGAAATAAAGGTGTGGTCATCCTTGATCTGACCTTGCAACTGCTAGGTCAGTATATATTTCAAGGCCTGTGTCCTAATGGAAACCTCCCTTGAGAAAAGCATGTATCTTCTCAGAACCATATATTTTGGCCTTTTGGGGGTTTTTTAACTCTGCATTTTGATGCTTATTAACCTTGGATGTCTACTAAGTTTGCAGGCTTTTTAAAATCCAGGAAGATTCTTACATGTACACTGTGATTATATTCCATTTAGAATCTACCACTGTGTTGAAAAAATGGTATATAACCCAAAAAACTTGTTAAATAGATTTCTTTAATTCTATCAGGAGTTTTCCCACTTCTCTGCTTAAAACAGAAATAACCACACTGAAGAACCATATAAATATAAATCAACTTCAACCAGTACAAATAATAAAAATCTGAAGGATAATACCTGCTATTCTCCAAGCACACACAAAACAATGTTTTAACACTTACTTGAATCTTTAGGCCTCTTATCTCTGACACCATCCATATATATATACATATGTAATGTGTATATATATATATATATATGATTTTATTTTATTTATTTGACAGAGAGAGAGATCATAAATAGGCAGAGAGGCAGGCGGGGAGGGGCAGGCTCCCCGCTGAGCAGAGAGCCCAATGCGGGGCTCGATCCCAGGACCCTGAGATCGTGACCTGAGCCAAAGGCAGTGGCTTAATCCAATGAGCCACCGAGGCACCCCCATCCTTATATTTTAACACAATGCATTTTTCTTTCTCAGTTTCCCACTGCTGCTATATTGTGCAATGCTTAGGAAAGTCATTGGCCACACATAAATTGTTACCTTAGAAGTTTGCATCCAGCGTTCATTTGGTTCGGGTACACAGAAACATAAACTCACCAAAAATTATTATCTGAACTGTCCAAAGAATGAGAGAGAGTGTGTATGTAACACTAAACTGTGCTGAAAGTTTGCTGAATACAAGTGCTGAACTTGGTCCAAGCACCAAGAGATCCACAAGCCAGCTGAAGCTTTGCATGATATCAGGCCTCATCAGCAGAGCTGATAAATGGCTTTTCATGCTTAAGAGGAGGATGCTGGAGGGTAGTGTTGGTTTCAGACAATTGAAATGCAATGACTGTCACAAATCACCAAAAGCCAGTGGTGTCACTTTGTTAGTGCTGAGATCGAAAAGGCCAAGTCTTGATATGTTGCTCTGAGACAGCTATTTATACAGAAACCACTTTTTTTTAAATCTTGAGGTCCTTCCAACTTTTTAAGGAAAAAGAAAATAATTTTTTAAATACAAGCTCAAGTATATGGTGTTTCTACAAAGTTGATTTCTTACTTCTTTATTTCAAAGAGCAAATGAAACTAAGATTCTGTTCTGACATCTCATAAGAGAAATGTGTTCTCTTCCGTGAAAATTACATCAGTTCCAAAGCAGATAAGGGAATCATCCAGCTAGCAGGCAACATGGGATCTTCAAGAAAGGAGAACATTATAAAATGTATTTTATTGCTACATTCAGTTTATTACTTCCTGTGTGGACTGGAACCAGCTTGAAGGCAGGAATTATGTCCAGGACTTGAGTAAATTCTCACACAATGCCATATATTAATAATCTCAGTGCTAAATTAATACTTGAGTTGTTTGATTTGTTAATTAATTCTATGGGTTTGAACTTGCTGGCTAATTTCTTGCTTTATTTTTTTCCCTTTAATAGGTAGATGCTTCAAATGTGACTTCAAGCATAGTAATTTATTATATCTCATATCACATCTATAACTCCATTCAGTGATAATTCTAGCATTCAGCTGGTGCCCAGACCCCTTGTGATGAATTTTGTGTGTAGAAGTTTTAACATCTTTACTTTCAGGACCCTTATAGACCATAAAATTACTTAAAATCCTGTGAAGGTAAGCTTTACTAGTTTATTTACACATCTTAGAAGCCCCTTTTTCTTTCAAGCTAAATACCTATGTTCTGTATAATGAATGAAAAAGATAAAATTAGTTTTTTATGTTTGAAGAAAGAGGCAGTGTTTTCCCACACGCATATTCTGGTTTATATTCCTTTGGCATTTCAGCATGTAAATACAAGAATCTCAAAATCATAACCATCCAAACCAATGCAAGGTTCTGTTTTCTTAGCAAATGTTAGAAAAGGCAGATAGTCTATTTGATTTTGGATTTGAAACAAAGACAGAAAACTTCAGTGAAAATAAGGTGGTTTAAGAGCTTAGACTCTTCGCTATTTATGTCATCATCCTCTGAGAGCAATTCTCTAGAGAAAAACAACAGGAATAGAAGGGAAGAACAGAAGGAAAGCACAATTCAGTTCCTGCCTGGATTCCTTCCTGCAGTTTCTCTGAGTCCTGGACCAGGCTTGAATGCAGTTCTGTGGCAAAAGCCTCCAACTTCTTTTGCAGATGTTTTTAAGGTTAGAGCTGCTGAGAAACAGACACACTTGTTAGTTTGTCTTCATGGATTCTACTCTGTCCTTACTCTCCTCCCTGCTTTCTGTCTAGATATGCTCCCAAGAATTGGGTTTGCAGATCTTCAGTGACTTTAGGGCCACAATCAGGCATTCTGTAAAATTCTCTACCAGTTTGCACAATTATGTAAAATTTAATCTCTATAATAAATGGTTTATCCCATGCTAGTCTGATGATTGTGCTTCCCTGATCAAAGCTTAGCTGGTACAGAAATTGGTAAGCAAAGTGGTTCCAGGAGAAAGAAAATTTGGGGGTGGGTTATGTGAATTAGTTCTGGGTTATCCAGAATGGATTTTTTTTATCTGATTAGATTTAAAGGCATTAGTGGCCCTGTTGTCACTGAAAAAGGAACACTAAGAACTTATGACATACAGTGACAAAATTACTTAAATTATAACCTGTAGATACCTTTAATCAAGTGCCTATAAAAGGAAAGTCTTTGGGTGACCAAGTACTTGTTTCCACAGGTAAAACAACAGTAATGGTTTTGGTTGGTTACTTTTTTTTTTTTTTTAAGATTTTGTTTATTTACTTGACAGACAGAGATCACAAGTAGGCAGAGAGGCAGGCAGAGAGAGAGAGGAGGAAGAAGGCCCCCCGAAGAGCAGAGAGCCCAACGTGGGGCTCCATCTCAGGATGCTGGGATCATGACCTGAGCCAAAGGCAGAGGCTTTAATCCACTGAGCCACCTAGGTGCCCCTTGGTTGGTTACTTCTAAATGTGCTGGAGCATTTGGGGAAAGAAAATGGTCAGCTCAGTGCTTTTGATTCCCAGAACAAGGTCCAGGTAAAGGAGTAGGAACCTCCTACAACTGCGCTTCAGGAAAAAAACAAAAACAAAAATAAACCTCTTATCTCTTGTAGCTGCAGGGCCAAAGTTTGAAATAAAATGAAAATCAGATTCAAAGTCTGTGAGTGAATGGATGTGATTCAAGCAAATTGAATTCACAGCTTCCCGCTTGCTCTTGTGTTAGAATGAAGCACTGATTGAAAAGGAGTTACACCAAGAAAAGGGGGGGTGTGTGAGACTTTGCTAAAAGAGAAATGAACAGCCCCCAGAATCTGCTATAAGGACATAAGGAACTTAATTTCTCACTACAGAGAGTCATATCTTTCATTGTATAAAGACGGATGGGTCAAGCTGGGCAGAAACAAGATTTTTATTAACGTCTTTACTTGGAATTAAATATAGATAAAAGGTGTTCACATGGATATGAATTTAATAAGATTGGACTCCAGTTGTTTTATAGTGTATCAGCCTGACTAAGCCAAAACTTTTCCTCAAATCCCCTTCTTTTTATGGTCTCAGGTGAGGGCTGGCCAACAGAAAAATTTGCATGATTTTGAAAGGTAGAAATGAAACCTCAACCATGACCTACTGAAGGTTGGTGTAGGACACCGGATACCTCTGCAACATGTGTGAATTATCACTGAGGCACTGACCTACCTTTTTAAGGTGGGTGTGTCCTTTCACCAGATCTCAGTTGGCATCTTTATCCTCTGGGCCAGGTGCCTGTTGAGCTCCATGGTGAGGCTTCCAACTTTTCTACAGATTACCCATGTCCTTGAGATTAGAGGTAGTTTCAGTTTGTTTCTGTGTCTGCCACTTTGCTATTACTTTCTGTATAATAACCCCCTTATTTCATATCACTCATGGTGGTTCTGCTTCTTTGATATCAAACTACTCCTAACTGAAACAGTCTACAAAAGATCATTTCTATTAAGAATAAGAAAGGAACTTCCCAAGTGTCATTGTTTATCTCCTCCGTGGCCATATCACGCTGGGAGTTGACCAACTGCTGAACTTCTCAATTTCTAATATTTAGAAGTATGTATTTAACGTGCCATATCAGCTGACAGAGCTGTTGCAGATTATCGGAGAGTTACGGGGTCAGGTTTTTTGTAAGTTCAGCGAGACAACAACTGCTGATTTGGTAAGCCCAGAAATCCAGGATGTGTCTGGCAAAGAGCATATGCCTTCACATTTGCTGTTTTCTGCTTCAGAGAACCACTAGTCCCATGCTGTTTAGTTGGTTAAAAATATCCTACCTTGGAAAAATATAGTGAGGAGGTGACTATGTTGCACTGTTTGACTGCTGTACCCCAAATAAATTGGTTTCTATTTTAAGAGGCTAGGAGTAGAGGATGTACTTTGAACAGTTCATTGGTTGGTTTAGTGAATTATTCCTATAGGAGAAGCAGTGGGGGCCCTTTCAGTGAAAGAAATAAAAACCTTAGACAGGAAAACTCTGATCAAAGTCAAATCACAAGGAAGATTCAATTTTCCTCAGGTCACAAATATTAATGCATAAAACTTGGTATCTCCACTATGACTCCATATTCTGTGGTGATGGTAGAGACGAATACTATCATGAATATCTTCTGTGAATTTGGTATACTATCTTGAATCTACTTCCTATCACCTCAAATTGGTTTGAGACTCATGATCTTTATGTTGAGGAATGCTGATCCGTATCTTCACTGACATAACTGAATTTTCATTCAAGAATACTTAAGTTGCAGTAAGCACATATTTACTTCTATTAAAAAAAAAGTATCTTACCAAAGATACCTTTCAAAATTAGAGAGTGATTGAGCAAAGGAAGGGAGGATGGAAGGAAGGGCAAAAAAAGTGGTAAGAAGGGAGGAAGGAAAGAAAAATGAAGGAAGGAAGGAAGGAAAGGAAAGAAAAGGAGGAAAGGGAGGAAGGGAGGGAGGAAGAAAGGAAGAGGTACATCTGGGTGGCTCAGTTGGCTGAGCCTCTGACTCTTGACTTCAACATAGGGCTTGATCTTAGGGTCATGAGTTCAAGACCCTGTTCAAAATATTAAAAAAAGAAAAAATGAAAAAGAATCCACAGTACTTTGTTATACCTAAAATTAACCAAAGAAATATGGGTATTAATGTCTTCAATGTATTTACATTTATTTATTTTTTACTGTTTTAGAGATAGAGTGTGAGTTGGTGGGGGAAGGGGGAGAGGGCAGAGATAAAGGAAGTGAGAATCTCAAGTGGACTTGGTATTAAGCTTTGGGCCAGACTCAGGGGCTCTATCTCAGATCCCGAGATCACGATCTGAACCAAAACCAAGAGTCAGCTGCTCAACTGACTGTGCGACCCAGGAGCCCCATTGATGTCCTTAATTTAGTAACTGTATTTAATCTCATGTCTTTGAACTTTGTAAATTAAATGCAGGAAGGGACAGACAGCTACCCCTGCTTCTTTCTTGTATAACCACCTAAATTTATATTTCTGGAACTCCTTGCTTATAGTACAAACTTCATTGCAGATAGCATGACATCTCAGCTGGATCCCACTGTACTGTCCTAGAAGGAAGAAATTGACACACGAGGAGCTGGAGTATTTACTGTCAGTAAATAATTACCTGCTGTGCTCCAGAAACTTTGTTTGCATTCAGAATAATGTTGAAAAATAGATATTTATAATTTAACAAGGTCTTAACGAATCAAATACAATGAGGATTATTTTCTACATCATTATAGAGATAAGAAAATATTTTTAAAATATCAAAACTAATAGAAATTCATTAGCAATCCTTAGTTTTGAGTTTCTCTGAACCAGTAATTTTTTCCTAAAAGGCCTTGAAGGCTATGTAATCCATTACCCATTGGATTAAGGAAACTAATCATAGTTCCTCCCTGGAAGATAATTCCAAGACCAATTGTAAGTCATAGAGCTTTGTGCTACTTTCCTTACACTCACCTTCTTTCAAGAGTCAACAATCAGAAATATTGGTTTTGTAGAACTTGGTCAAGCTCATGAATACATACCCACTTAAACAGAGAGCAAACTTTACACACACACACACATATACACAAGGTAACATATAACAAATGATGTTTTAAGTCTTAAACATACAAAAATTATTATTTTCTCTCTCCCACGTAATCACAATTTTCTGATTATTTGTTTGGTGCATTAATATAAATAAGCTGATTTAATGAAAATTCCCTTCTACAGGATATTTTCATGTATTTCAAAGGTTATTACCATAATTGTGAGATATTGATGCAGCTATCATTCTAACAAAACCCTAACAGTTCTGTTCAACTGAATGGATTTCTGCTGCACCCTTACACACACCCCCATATTAGAAGCTCTTTAGAATGAAAGGCATTTGTAACTAAGGTAACCCTGTTCTCATAATTGAAAATCTAAGTAAATAGAGCTTACACTGTAAAATGGTGAAACATGTATATAATAACTGTACCTAATTTCTAATGAAACCAGGTTTCTTTCTCTCTCTGGTTTACAAAGTAAAGCAAAGGGATCAATAATGCCAAGTATTTAAAGCTGAGTTCTGAAATATATTAATTTATGACCCATGGAAGAAAAGTCAGAATGTCTGGTCTTATCGGAGTTCAGTTTTCAGTTTCTCTATCAGCTGACTGTGTCCCCTTATGAAAGTTTATGAAATTTCCAGTTTTTTACCATCTATAAGATGGGAATAAAGTATTTGATACTTAAAGCTCAATGACTCTGTGAAGCAAAACCAGGTCATATTTGTGGCATATCATCAAACCTTATGAGAAGAAAGCACTCTAAAGTGCTTGAACAAGTTGAACTGAAACCTTGCCAAAATAAGGTTTTATTATATCCTTTCTTTCAAGATGAAGCAGTCCTGAAATTTCTTGCTAAAACAATTAAAGTGCATCTATAAAAGTTTGCCATATTACCAAGATATACTTCTAGGCATTTCATCTTCATCCCACAAGGATTGGTAGGATATGGATTATAATCATCAACAGATACTTTTTTCTAGGATAGCACATGCAAATTGATTACCTTAGTTTAAGATCGTTATTTATCCCTGGAGTCAATTCAGTAAAACCCTTTGTGTTTCAGTCAGGAATATGGAAAAGAAAATTCATATTCTTTCCATTGGTGGGGACATAGTTCTTGGTACCTAGAAAGGCAAGAGAAAAATAAGGTCATCTCATCTCTAAAAATACAAAGGGGGAAAAAAATTTAAACATATCAAGTTTTTTCTATGCTCTTTTAGTTAAAAAAAAGTATATTAAAAAATCTTATTTTGTTTTCACGTGAAATGCTTAAAAAGTGATTTTTAGGAGAAGTCAATAGAAGGACATTGCTTACAGATTCCGTGGACAGGCTTCTGCACTTTTTTTTAAAAAAAGATATTTATTTATTTGACAGAGAGAGAGAGAGAGATCACAAGGAGGCAGAGAAGCAGGCAGAGAGAGAGGGGAAGCAGGCTCCCTGCTGAGCAGAGAGCCTGATGTGGGGCTTGATCCCAGGACCCTGAGATCGTGACCTGAGCCCAGAGGCCTAATCCACTGAGCCACTCAGGCACCCCAAGCTTCTGCATTTTTGAAGTGTGGCAGGTAGTTAGAACTTTCTTGAAAAAGATTTACTTATTTAATTGGAAGAGAGAAAGAGAGCATGAGAGCTGGGGAAGGGGCAGAGGGAGAGAGTCTCAAGCAGACTCCCCCATGATCGTGGAGCCTGACATGGGGCTCAATCCCAGGACCCTGAGATCACAACCTGTGGTAAAATCAAGGGCTGGAAGTTGAACTGAAAGAGCCATCCAGGAGCCCCAGCAGATACTTGGAATCTTTAAATAAAAAGTACCCTATTCCATTTCCATCTCTGATTACCATGCTGCCTTTAGGGCACAGCATCAACACAGACAGAGGCAATATGACTAACATTCACGTTGAAAAGTGGCATCTGCAATCCTAGGGCATTTAATTTTATGCCCTCTTTTCATTTAAGCTATTTTGAAAGTGTTACAAGTGATAAACATCTGATTTATGCTGTTTTCTATTAGGGAAGTATTGTTATAAAATCTGACTGTTCAATATTTGCACCACCACCCTTTTAGATAATAAGCTCAAAAATTAAATGCTTCAAGCTTGCAATCTCATATTGATGCTATGCCCATATAAACTCGTTATTAGTGAGCTGTCTGTTGTTGCCAGGTAATTTATTTCCATGTCTATGAAGGAGACCATGTTACTTATTGTCTCAAATACAGATTCTTTAGGGACACCTTGGTGTCTCAGTTGGTTGGGCAGCTGCCTTAAGCTCGGGTTGTTATTCTGGGGTCCTGGGACCAAGTGCTGGGCCCCATGTTGGGCTCCCTGCTCAGAGAGGAGCCTGCTTCTCCCCCAGCTCTGCCTGCTGCTCCCCCTGCTTGTGTGCTCTCTCTCTCTTTCTCTCATTCTGTGACAAATAAATATATAAAATCTTTAAAAAAAATAGATTCCTCAAAATCAGAGCAATGGTGTGACCACTGTGGCTGTTTCTGGATACGTGGATTAGAGTAGCTGAGAGAAACATATGTTCATTGAACATCTCTCTTATGCAGAATGCAGCTATAGTCAATATAAATAATAATAAAATGACAGTGTCTTTTCCTTTATGGAAAACTACTTTTTATAGAGGGACTTACATAATGAATATCCTATCTGATTTTGTCCTCACAGTGAGTCATTGGACTGTGTATCCGTTCTGATAACCAATTTTGAGATGAACCAACTCATGTTTAGAAGTTATATAAACCTGGCAAGCTTACAGATCCTGAAGTGGCAATGCTGAGACTTTAAGCCAATTCTGTTTGACACTCTAGTCCACACCTCAGCGATGTCAATGCCAGCATGGTATATCTCCCTACTCAGATTATAGGTGGGCCCCAATTTACAAATAAGTAAATTTTCCAAAAGCTCCCCTTAGCTTATTGGTGAGTTCTCAGGTTGTTGGAAAAGTACGCATAAAAGTTATTATACCAATTCTGTGGTC
Source organism: Taxidea taxus jeffersonii (assembly GCA_003697995.1). Classification (NCBI taxonomy): domain Eukaryota; kingdom Metazoa; phylum Chordata; class Mammalia; order Carnivora; family Mustelidae; genus Taxidea; species Taxidea taxus. The sequence goes on along the minus strand of RCUC01148398.1, from coordinate 47,756 downwards.
AAATTATTGTACTGATCAGATTAATTACAGTAGCCAAACATCATTTCAATATTATATGCCAGACAGGATATTGCACATAATTGGCCTTCTCGTCCCACTTCAAACCCTCCCATTCAACTCAGTGGCTTAATCCCAGCAATGGGGTAACATAGTCCCTAAATCAAAAGTTTGCCAAGCTATAACCGGCACTTCATGAATTCCTTCGGGCAAAACCATTCTATTCTTTGGAGAAATCAACCCTTGATACGAGAGAAATAAAAAATAATTTAAAAATAAAATAAAATAAGTAAATATCAAAATACTATAAATTTTATTTAATAAATATTAATAAAATAAGTAAAACGATTAATTGAAAATAGTTAATTTTATTATCTCCAGATATCTATATATATCTAATATGTATTATATATATAATATATAATACTATATAATATCTTCAGATTATTATATAGTTGGAATCACAGTACGGAGCCTTTTCAGATTGGTTTCTTTCACTTAGTGACATGTATTGAAGGTTCTTTTCATGGTTTGGTAGCTCATTTCTTTTTAGTGCTAAATAATATTCCATTGTCTGAAGATACTACAGATTACTTATCCATTTATCTACCAAAGGACAACTTGGTTGCTTTCAAGTTTGGGCAATAATGAATGAGGCTGTTGTGAACATCCTTGTGCAGGTATTGTGTGGGCATAAGATTTCAACTCCAATACAAAGAAGCATGATTGTTGGATTACATGGTAAGAGTATGCTCCTTTTTGTGAGAAACTGCCAGGCTGTCTTCCAAAGTGGCTGCAGCATTCTGCATTCCCCCAGCAGTGTGTGAGAGCTCGTGCTGCTCCACATCCTCACCAGCATTTGGTGTTGTCAGTGTTCCAGATTTTGGCCCCTCTAAAAGCTGTGTAGTGGTATCTGGTTGCTTTAATTAGCATTTTCCTGATGACATACATCATGGAACATCTTTTCATACGTATGTTTGCTATGTATATATCTTCTTCGGTGTTAAAGCCTTTGTCTTTTTTTATTTAGGTTTTTTATTTCCTTATTGTTGAGTTTTAAGATTTATTTGTATATTTTGGGTAACAGTTCTTCTTCAGATATGAGTTTTGCAAATAATTTCTCCTAGTCTATGACTTGTCTTCAAATTCTCTCAATATTATCTTTTATAGAGCAGGAGGTTTTAGTTTTAATGAAGGCCATTTATCAATTATTCCTCTCATGGAGCATGTCTCTGGTATTGTATCTAAAAATGCATTAACATACAAAAATTATCTAGGTTTTTTGTATGTTACTGTAGAGGAGGAAAACTTGTCCCATATTCTCTTTTGTGTGCTTTGAGTGGTCTATTAAGTTGATGAAAGACAGATTAACAAGAAAAAATTTAATTTTCTATATAGAAGCCCCCCAAATATGAGCCTCAAACAAGCGACCAAAGCAGGAAGTTCATATACTTTTTAGACAAAGAAACAATAAACTTATGAAGAATTGGCAAAACAAAGAGGTTTGAGTTTGGGGTGGCAAATCAATGAAGAAGAAACAAGGTTTGTTTATATAGCCTTCCTGACCTTGAATTCCCTATCTCTTGTGATAAAAATGCCCTTTACCTTCTTGGTACAGGCTGTACATTTCACACGACAGATTTATTTACTGCTTTCAGGGGAACCAAGAAGGGTCAGAGTGTCTTTCTTGCACCAGCTGTTTCTCAGGTAACTTTAAATTAAAATAATCAATATGCCAAAATGGCATATTTGGGGATGATATATTCTGCTACCCATTATTATCTTCTGGAGTATTATAGTTTTGCATTTTATACATATTTTTAAGATGTATTTATTTATCTGGGAGAGTGAGAGAGTGTGAGGTGAGTAGGGGAGAGGCACAGAGAGAGGAAGTGGGAGAAGCAGACTCCCTACTGAGTATGGAGCCCAAGGTGGAGGGCTCTATCCCAGGATCCTGAGATCATGACCTGAACAGAAATCAAGAGTTGGATGCTGAACCAATTGAGCTACCCGAGTGCCTCTGCACTTTACATTTAGATCCATGACTCATTTTAAGTTAATTTTGGGAAAAGTTTAAGGTCTGTTCCTAGATTCTTTTTTTTTCTTTTTCTTCTTTTCCGTATCAGTATCCAGTTTTTCTATCACCATTTGTTGAGAAATGGGACCTTCCTCAGTTCAGATTCCATGCACTAGGGGGCAGCCTCCCAGATAATGGTGCCTCATTCCAATGCTTCTTTCTTAACAGTGTTGAGACTGTTTTAATTATCAGGCACTTAAGAACATACCTTCAATAATATGTGCAGTGAACGAACTATCTATTTTGACTTTTGCAAGACAATTTTCTAGCATAAGGCCAACTAGCCCACGTGTAAAATAACAGTCTGAATAACTTTCCAGAGAAAGTGAAAATCAAAAAACTTTGTATGATTTATATTACTACGATCACAAAACTGCCAGCATCCCTTTCCATTTTTCCTCCTTTTTGTTTGAAGATGTAAAACTATCACAGAGAAATATTTCTAACCCCTTAAGGTACATAATAAATAGAAGACCCCTGAAATTTATCTTAAGAGACAGGACTTTTGGTTTTCTCTGTCATAGTGAGCTGCTTTAGTTACAAAGTTCTCATAACAGAGATAAACTCAATTAACCCATTGTTTCAAAAGTAAGATTACCTCTTCAACGTCATAGAGATGAGCCTTACAACTATTATTTCACTAAGTAGCCAAGTAAAGCACTCTATCATTTCTTTAATATTCATTTCTGGGTGGTCAGTTTATTCTTCTAATTTACCACATTTATGAACATAAAATTTCTGGATTCTTCTTCTAACACCATTTCTATTTGAAAGAAATAAGTATTTTGTCATGTCATCTGGAGGCTTTTTATAAGCTCCTTGTCATACATTCAAAAATGATGAGAAGAGTTGCTACACAGGGGCAGTGACTCGGGAAGTGGCAGTGTCTTTAATTCAGTTTCAAAATGTAATAGATGATCATTTAATTTTATGGAGAGAAGCCATTATATTCTTAATATTTTTCCCTCAACATTCTCTCCCTTTGCAAGGTGCTAAATTTCAACAATTCATAGTTTATTTTGAATTTCTCCAACAGGCAATTCCTTGGATTTACAATTCTTAAAGTTTAATCTAATGCGCTCCTAAGGATAACTATATGTCTATGATTTCATATACTCCATCATAAAAATATTATGGAAGAATTCAAGTGACAAAATGTATATAAATAAATACATTTAATCACCTTTCAATTTAGTATTACAAATATGTGTGAAGTGAATTTGTATAGTTTTGTTCTCACCTGATACACAGTAGAGTATCAGTTTTCGATTATCTTATCTTAGTAGCCCTTAGTTCAGCCCTGTTTCCTCTTCTTGAAAGTGATGTCCCTTGAGGGGTGAAACCTCAACTGAAAAGGAAGGGAAGAATTAGAACAAGTGTCATAGAAGGCACGAACAAGATGATAAACCAAAAAGCACTCATAGTTTGACTTCGTATCAGAGAAGCAATGAAGCTGCTTTTAGACCACAAATTAAAGGTCAGGCGTTTGTAAACCTGGCCAACCCATACTTTATTCAAGAAAAGAAGCTCAGTGGTATTGTGTAAACTTCATCTTATTCCTCAGATAACTTTAACTCCAAAAGGAATGATAGCATGCCTTCAGGTTCCAACCTTATTTAAATTAAGGAAAACTAATGATAATAAGAATAATTTTCCAATTCTAAAATATCTTAAAACATATCACCTAAAATGATAACAACAAAACACCCTCTTTAAACAAAAGAAGACATTTTGTGTATGCACAGTACCTAAAAACATGTGGGACGTTACTGAATATTCATTGAATTGATGAATAGATAACCCATGGCAGTTTTCTATAATAGCTCTGCTCAATAAAAATAAAGTGTGAGTCACATATTTATTTTTAAATTTTCTAGCAGTCGCATTAAATATCAAAAAGATGCAGGTAAACTTAATTTTAATAATCCATTTTATTTAATCTGACATAGCCAACTATTATCATTTGAGTAATCTATATAAAATTTTTAATAAGATATTTGACATTTTTTGGTGCTAAGTCTTCATGCTTAACATTTTACACTTAGGGTTCATCTTAATTTGAATTAGCCACATTTGGAGAAAATAAAAGCCATGTGTGGCTAGTGGCTGCCATAGGCAGTAAAGGCGTTTCACAGGTAACTATCTATTGGAAATCTTGTTAAATGACTGCATCACTGAAGAATAAAAAATTATAAGAGTGGTGAAGCAACAGTACACAAAACCCATAAACTTGAGAAAGATAACTAAAATGATAAAGGAATTACCATAAAGTCCATATGAGAAAGAGTATTAGACCAGGAAATAGGAGTTATGAGTTTCAGTGACACTTCTATTTCCCAACCCACTGGTTAAGTAAGAAAATTCTCTGGGTGTTTCCCTTACAACTAGAAGGCCAGGCTCAATGAGATCTTTGGCTTTTTCTGAAGCTAATATATTGATTCTATGGTCAGATTAGTTGACCATAGAGGTGAGGGTCTATTTCTGGGCTCCCTATTCTGTTCCATTGGGCTATGTGTCTGTTTTTGTGCCATTACCATACTGTCTTGATGATTATAGCTTTGTAATAGAGCTTGAAGTCTGGAATTGTAATGCTACCAACTTTGACTTTCTTTTTCAACATTCCTTTGGCTATTCAAGGTCTTTTGTGGTTCCATATAAATTTTAGGATTATTTGTTCCATTTCTTTGAAAAAAATGGATGGGATTTTGATAGGGATTGCATTAAACCTGTAGATTGCTTTAGGTAGCATAGACATTTTCACAATATTTGTTCTTCCAATCCATGAGCATGGAACATTTTTCCATTTCTTTGTATCTTCCTCAATTTCTTTCATGAGTATTTCATAGTTTTCTGAGTATAGATTCTTTGCCACTTTGGTTAGGTTTATTCCTAGGTATCTTATGGTTTTGGGTGTAATTGTAAATGGGATTGACTCCTTAATTTTTCATTCTTCTGCCGTGTTCCTGACCTTAGTGGAAAAGCTCTCAGTTTTTCTCCATTGAGAATGATACTTGCGGTGGGTTTTTCATAAATGGCTTTGATAATATTGAGGTATGTGCCCTCTATCCCTACACTTTGAAGAGTTTTGATCAGGAAGGGATGCTGTACTTTGTCAAATGCTTTTTCAGCATCTATTGAGAGTATCATATGGTTCTTGTTCTTTCTTTTATTAATGTATTGTATCATATTGATTGATTTGAGGATGTTGAACTGGCCTTGCAGCCCTGGAATAAATCCCACTTGGTTGCGGTGAATAATCCTTTCAATGGACTGTTGGATCCTATTGGCTAGTATTTTGGTGAGAATATATGCATCTGTGTTCATCAAGGATATTGGTCTGTAATTCTCCTTTTTGGTGGGGTCCTTGTCTGGTTTTCGGATCAAGGTAATGCTGGCCTCCTAAATTGAGTTTGGAAGTTTTCCTTCCATTTCTACTTTTTGGAACAGTTTCAGGAGAATAGGAATTAATTCTTCTTTAAATGTTTGATGGAATGCCCCTGGGAAACCCACTGGCCCTGGGCTCTTGTTTGTTGGGAGATTTTTGATGACTGCTTCAATCTCCTTACTGGTTTTGGGTCTGTTTGGTTTTTCTATTTCTTCCTGGTAATAGGAAGTCTTGGTAGTTTATACATCTCTAGGAATGCATCCATTTCTTCCAGATTGTCAAATTTGCTGGTGTATAGTTGCTCATAATATGTTCTTACAATTGTTTGTATTTCTTTGGTGTTGGTTGTGATCTCTCCTCTTTCATTCAAGATTTTATTTATTTGGGTCCTTTCTCTTTTCTTTTTGATAAATCTGGCCAGGGGTTTATCAATCTTATTAATTATTTCAAAGAACCAATTCCTAGTTTCATTGATCTGTTCTACTGTTCTTTAGGTTTCTATTTCATTGATTTCTGCTCTGTTCTTTATGATTTTTCTTCTCCTGCTGGTTTTAGGCTTTCTTTGCTGTTCTTTCTCTAGCTCCTTTAGGTGTGGGTTAGGTTGTGTACCTGAGACCTTTCTTGTTTCTTGAGAAAGGCTTGTATCACTATATACATTCCTCTCAGGACCACCTTTGCTGTGTCCCACAGATTTTGAACAGTTGTGTTTTCATTTTCATTTGTTTCCATGAGGGTTTTTTTTTTTTTCAATTCTTCTTTAATTTCCTGGTTGACCCAATCATTCTTTAGTAGAGTACTCTTTAGCCTCCATGTATTTGAGTTCTTTCCAATTTTCCTCTTGTGATTGAGTTCTAGCTACAGAGCATTGTGGTCTGAAAATATGTGGGGAATGATCCCAATCTTTTGACACCAGCTGAGACCCGATATATGACCCAGGATGTGATCTGTTCTGGAGAATGTTCCATGTGCACTAGAGAAGAATGTGTATATTGCTTCTCAGTCTTTTGGCTAAGATCAAGTGGAGAAGAATGTGTATTCTCTTGCTTTGGGATGGGATGTTCAGAATATATCTGTGATGTACATCTTGTCCAGTGTGTCATTTAAGGCCTTTATTTCCTTGCTGATCTTTTGCTTAGATGATCTGTCCATTTCAGTGAGGTAGGTGTTAAGGTCCCCATCCCCTACTATTATTGTATTATTATTGATGTGTTTCTTTGATTTTATTATTATTATTTTTAATATTTTTAAAGACTTTTTTATTTATTTGACAGACAGAGATCACAAGTAGGCAGAGAGGCAGGCAGAGAGAGAAATGGGGAAGCAGGCTCCCTGCTGAGCAGAGAGCCCGATGTGGGGCTCGATCCCAGGACCCTGGGACCATGACCTGAGCCGAAGGCAGAGGCTTTAACTCTCTGAGCCACCCAGGCGCCCCTGACTTTATTATTAATTGGTTTATATAGTTGGTTGCTCCCATGTTAGGAGCATAGATATTTAAAATTGTTAGATCTTCTTGTTGGATAGACCCTTTAAGTATGATATAGTGTCCTTCCTCATCTCTTATTATAGTATTTAACTTAAAATTTAATAGATCTGATGTAAGGATTGCCACCCCAGCTTTCTTTTGATGTCCATTATTAACATGGTAAATTGTTTTCCACCCTCTCACTTTAAATCTGGAGATATCTATGGGTCTAAAATGAGTTTCTTGTAGACAGCATATTGATGGGATTTGGTTTTTTATCCATTCTGATATCCTGTGTCTTTTGACTGGAGGATTTAGCCCATTTACATTCAGGGTAACTATTGAATATATGAATTTAGTGCCATTAAGTTGCCTGCAAGGTGACTGCATATTGTCTATTGTATATTGTCTCCATTCCTTTCTGGTCTACTACTTTTAGGCTCTCTCTTTGCTTAGAGACCCCTTTCAATATTTCCTGTAGGGGCTGGTTTGGTGTTTGCAAATTCTTTTAATTTTTGTTTGTCCTGGTAGCTTTTTATCTTTCCTTCTATTTTCAATTATAGCCTAGCTGGATATAGTATTCTTGGCTGCATATTTTTTCTCATTTAGTGCTCTGAATATATCATGCCAGTTCTTTCTGGCCTGCCAGGTCTCTGTGGATAAGTCTGCTGCCAATCTAATGTTTCTACCATTGTATGTTACAGACTTCTTGTTCTGGGCTGCTTTCAGTATTTTCTCTTTCTCACTAAGACTTGTAAGTTTTACTATTAGAGGACAGGGTGTGGAACTATTTTTATTGATTTTGAGGGGGATTCTTTGTGACTCCTGGATTTTGATGCTTGTTCCCTTTGCCATATTAGGGAAATTCTGTACTATAATTTCCTCCAATATACCTACTGCCCTTTTCTCTCTTTCTTTTTCTTCTGGAATGCCAATTATTCTAATATTGTTTCATCTTATGGTATCACTTATCTCTTGAATTCTCCCCTTGTGGTCCAGTAGTTGTTTGTCCCTCTTTCCCTCAGCTTCTTTATTCTCCATCATTTACTCTTCTATATCACTATTTCTCTCTTCTGTCTCATTTATCTTAGCATTAAGTGTCCATTTTTTACTGCACCTCATTAATAGCTTTTTTTATTTCAACCTGGTTAGATTTTAGTTCTCTTATTTCTCCAGAAAGGCCTTTTATTTCTCCAGAAATAGGTTCTCTAATATCTTCCATGCCTTTTTCAAGCCCAGCTAGCACCTTGAGAATCATTTTGAACTCTAGAGTTCTGGCATATTACCAATGTCTATATTGATTACATCCCTAGCCATTGGTACTACCTCTTGTTCTTTTTATTGTAGTGAGTTTTTCTGCATTGTCATTTTATCCAGGTAAGAATATATGAATGAGAGAATGAAATACTAAAAGGATGGGAAACCCAGAAAAATGTATGCTAATCAAATCAGAAGAGATCCAAAACTGGGGGCAGAAGAAAGGGGGGAAAAAGAAAAAAAATATGTGTGTGTGTATATACACACACACATACATATTAGACTGGTGAATAGAACAGAACCACCCACTTGATTTTGGGAGTATTTTGGTCTCTTAGAAGAAACTACCTCCCAAAATTTTAAAGAAAGAAAAACTTATATATATATATATATATATATATATATATATATATATATACAATAATAAGGGTAAACACGATGAGGGGATGGAATATGACTGTAAAGATCAAAATTTTTAAAAATAATTCTAAAAAAGGAATGATAAGTTGTTTGGGAAAAAATAAAAGAGGAAGGAATGTGTTCAGGCAAAGCCATGTGTTAGATTAGGATGTATTTTGATCCATTAGAAGAAATTTTATCCCAAAATTTTTTTGAAAAACAAACAAACAAACGTATATGTATACAAAAAATAGGTTAAATACAATGAAGGGATAAAATATGACTAAAACAATGAAGGTTTAATTTTTTTTAAGAAAGGTATTGTAAAGATAAACTAGTTAAAAAATGTTAAAAGAGGAAAGAGGAAAAATTAAAAAAAATAGAATAAGAAAAAAGATAAAATTAAAAAAAATTAACTTTGCAAGACTAGAGGATCATGGGGGAAAAGCCATGAATTCTATGGTTGTTTTCCCCTAGCTCTGGAGTTCTGCTGTTCTCCTTGATTGGTGAGCTTGGTCTTGGCTGAATGTTCTTGCTGATCTTCTGTGGGAGGGGCCCGTTGCAGCGATTCTCAAATGTCTTTGCCTGAGGTGGGATTGCACCACCCCTGCCAGGGATCAGGCTAAGTAATCTGCTCCAATTCGCTCTCGGTAGCTTTTGTTCCCTGAACACTTTCTGTACCACTTTGGAAGATGGGAATGAAAATGGCAGCCTCCTAATCTCCAGCCCGGGGGAGGCAAGAGCTTGGGGCCCCACTCCTCAGTCTGCCTTCAGAGATAAACTGTCAATCTCTCCCATCTTCCAGGTCTCTGGCAACACTCAGAGCTCACCCAGCCTGTGACCAAGCATTTCTATCTCTAGTGCACGGCCCTGTTTGGAGTCTCCAAACCCAGGAGATTCCTGCCGTGCTGCTCCTCTCAGAGAAGGAAGGTGAATCTCCTCGGATCTGCCACTTGTAGGGTCTCTGCTTGAAGAGCAGTGGGCTGACTGTGCCTTGGATTACGGTTTAAGGTAACCCTGATCTAAAAGCTCACTCCTCGGCTCTGTCTCTGTAGTTGGCTGCCCTGCTCCAATACCTGGAAGCTCTGCCACACTCAGACACCCACAATATTTCTGTGACCCCATGGGACCTGAGACCACACTGTCCTCACAAGGGCTCCATGCCCACTTAGCCTCTGGAGCAATGTCCCTCAGTAGAGCAGTCTAAAAGTTCTTATTTTGTGCTCCACTGCTCTGCCTGCTTGCGGGGTGCCAGCCCCTCCCCCTGTGGTCTATCTTTCTGTTGCTTTGGATTCACTTCTCTGCATGTCCTACCTTTCAGAATGTGGTCGATTTTCTGTTTCTAGAATTGCTGCTCTTCTCTTCTATCTCCTGTTGAGTTTGTAGGTGTTCAGAATGGTTTGATACCTATCTAGCTGAACTCCTGGGATCTGATATCATTACAGTCTGGTACCCCTCTTCCATCTTGCCTCTCCCTCTATAGCTAGGATGGATCTTATAAAAGAACACAGTTTGGGACATCTGGGTGCCTTAGTAGGTTAAACATCTTGGCTCAGTCTTGATCCCATGACCCTGGAATCAAGCCCTGTGTCAGGATCCCTGCTTGTGGGGATCCTGTTTCTCCCTCTCCTCTCCACCCAGTGTGTGTACTCTCTCTCCCTCTCTCTCAAATAAATAAATAAAATCTTCTAAAAAATGTCAATATATTTATTTAAATTGTAAAGTAAACATCACATACATACTCAAAGTCTACATGACTTGGCATGGTGGCCATGAAAATATTCCTTTCAGATCTCCTATTTAGGGGACTGTAATTGAATGATGACCCTAACTGCAACAGTGATTCCATTAGCTTTTTAAACCAGTCCACTCTGAGGAATCACTGAATTAGTGTGATGGGTACTAGGGCAAGTCCCATAAGATGAAGAACTCCTCTGACAGATTCTTCATTTGCCTGGACAAAACTTTCTTAGAACTACACAACTATTAAAAGATTTTCCTATTTATTTGGCCTTTCTCTTTCACGGTCAGACCTGCATTGCATGGTCTAATCTTCTTATGATCATCATATTGTTGTAAATATATTTAATCACCTTTTAATTTAGTACTACATATATGTGTTAAGTGCATTTGTATATTTTTGTTCTAACCAAATACGTATTGTAAACCATAGCATTTCCAAATTCTTAAGAAGCACTTTACTGGATTCTCCATGTAGTAACAAAAAAAGACACCAAAAGTTGTGATGGGAAATAACTAGAGGTTTTATTATTCCTTACAATTAAAAATTCCTAAGAATCCTTGATTAAAATATTATATTATAATTTTATTACACAACAATTTATTTAAATTATTAAAACTATTTTGTCCTCAGATTTAAATATTTAAAAAAACATATTTAAATCTGACAGCAAAATGCTTTCCACATAAGTATATAACCAGCAATGCCACAATTTAAAAACAGAATTTAAAATATACTGTTCTGATTCTAAGAGATAATAATCTCTTTCATTATTAGAAATAATAAATATCAACCTGAAAAATTCTCCATATTATCTTTAATTCTCTTTACAGTTTAAGAAGAATCCTATGAAAATAAAATTTGTCCAAAGAAAGCAAATAAGATAATAAAGTAATTGTGTATATTTAGCCTTAGAAATAGATCAAGGATAAATGTGAAAAATAATTTCAAAAAGTTGAAGAGTTGTTATGTAGAAAATTGCCAAGGTTTTTTCAATGTACCTGCAGAGGACAGAACAAGAAGTAGTGGCTGACAGTTGTTAGTAGATAAGATTTTACTTAATATGGAAAAAAATACCCTTATAATAAGTGTCAGTCACTTCAGATATTTAATTATCTGAATTTAATATGGTATTTTAAGTGCAAGGGAATTCTAATTTGGAGAAAAATAGAATATATATTTTTAATCCCTGTACTCTTTTAAGCTGGAATATGAATATGTATTTTATTAGGTTGCTTACAAAAATGAATGACAAATTAGTGCAGAAATGTCCAGTGACAGAAATCTTCACCCAGATGTTTCTTCAGGTCTAATAATTTCTGCTGAGGTCTACAGCTGGTTCTCCATGAATTTTCCAGAATTCTCCACTACCACGTCAGCTGACACCTTCACAGAGACCTAATGGCATCTGCCCCCACATCCTCTGTCAAGATTCCACTTTTCCTTCAGGGTTTAGGTCAGCTATTTCTGTGTCTCACTAGCCCAGTCTTCCTTTGAAATTTTGCAGCATACTTGTTCTGTGTGTCTGTCACCATATTCAGAAATGAAGAGTGAGGAAAGAATATGAAATCACATCAATGCAGGAGAACAATAAAAATGTTTATTAGTAACTGGATGGCTAGACATATACTGGACATATAATAACCTTATAAAATATATATTTCCTCCTCAAATGATCTATATCCCATAGAAAACAAAGGAAACCCCTCATTAAATTATGCATCTGTGAAATAGGGACATGCTAGGAACAAGAGATACAAAGTTGAGGGTGTTTACTTTCAAGGGACCCCATTTTAGATAGCGTATACCAGGTAAGAAACATGGTAGTATGCCCTGCTCTACTTTTGCACAGTATAGTCCTGCACATAAATGGCCAATAAGTACTGGCTGATGAAGACATGGAGAATTTCTCCATCATGGCTCTGCACACTTTCTGCTGGATCTTTCTTGGCTCTGAATGTGGTTACCATTCATGTGGTTACACATGAACACACACACACACACACACACACACACACACACACACACACATCTCCAGGTGGGATGCAACTAGAAGAACTTATTGAAGAGCATGAGTTTAGATCAAGAGTCCCTCAAAGAATTGCTTATGGAATGGATCTGTTGATTTAGCTATAAGTCTTCTTTATTAATGGTAGCACAGCATGCTCTGATAGCCTAGAGATGCCATAGGCCTACCTCCAAGTGTGTTTGAAGCATATAGACTCACAGAGAACATTCTTGTCTTACCACAACAGCTGGATGTGTTGAATTATCTCCAAGACACCTGTGGACATCATGATGATTTGGGAAACGGTTATTTTGAAGGTCTCATTGGCTCCTTTACAAAGCTAATTGCAGTTGTAGGACTGTTGAAGTGATTGCAGTATTTTTTTCCCTCCCCTCAGGCTGTAGGCTTTTAGGTTCATGTCAGACTCAGTGATTGCTGTGGTTCTGCAGTCTACCCACTCTTCAAGGAGCATTGCCAAATCATAACAGTAGAATCTATGTCCTGTATTTTTAGTGGGGATAAATCAAAGCTATTTTCTCCTCAGTAAATTTTGGATTACTTCTATATTAATGCATTACCTTGAACTATTTTGGCTATAATGCTTCTGGCTACCCATAAAGTCTGTTGAGATCTTTCACCAGTCAATCTGACATTTCACTACTCAAAGAAGATATAGCCATCTACTAACTGAAGACTTCAACATCCACACTCTTTGTTCAGATCCACTATAAAGAGGCTAGCTTAAATGTATTCTAGGGCAATGTTAAGCCACATTCTTTCATTTGGAAAAGTATATTATATATACTTAAATATATAATTTACATTGTAAATTATATACATGAAAATTATATATTTCACATACATGTAAATTACATGTATATAATTTACATATGTGTAAATTATATAATTTACACATGTGTAAATTATATAATTTACAAACAATCACCAGGTTCCAATCATCCACAATTTGTCAAGACAACAGCTCAGAAGCTGGGCCAGTCATACCTTAACTCCTAAAAATACAAAACAAAATATCCTAAAAATAAATATCCTAAAATTATTTTCTTCATCTATCATCTATCTATCATCTCTTTTTTTGGTAAGGGGAAGAAAACAAAAGTTCACTTATTCAAGTTGGTTACTTCTTGTGAAAGCTGTACTTTTTAACCACTAATTTATGTAGTAAATTATCTCATAGTTCAGTAATTCTATCCTTTATAGCAGAATATATCATTTTTATAATGGAAATTAACTGGTTTTGGTTATTATAATTTTTTTGTAGAGGAATTAGAAACCTCCTATAAGCAAGGATGCTGTACACTTCATGTAAACATGAAAACAATCTTAAGTTTTGTCTCACATAAGAAGTCTAGAAGCAAGATGGAATCAAGGAATGATATGTGGAGACTGCCTCAGCTCCTTTTGGCTCTATCCACCATGTCTTGACTTTATACTCATGCTAGTTAGTAGAAAGACAACTCTAGAACTTCCAGGGACTGTATATGGAGTTGGAAGTGTCCCCTGGAAAAAAGTGTCCATCTTTTCTTGTAACTGCTAAGCAGCAAGAACCTATTTCTCAGAAGTTTTACAGAAGGGTTCCTGGGTGGCTCAGAGGGTTAAGGCTTTGCCTTCAGGATCCAGCCCCACATTGGGCTCTCTGCTCAGCAGGGAGTCTGCTTCCCCTTCTTTCTCCTGCCTGACTCTCTGCCTACTTGTGATCTCTGTCAAATAAGTAAATAAAATCTTTAAAAAGAAAAGAAGTTTCACAGAAAACTTCTCTCACATCTCATCATCCTGCATTTGGCTGCATGTCATTTTCTAAATGTAGAGTGGCAAGGTGAATGTAATTGGTTTAGACTAACCATTTAGTCAACTGAAGACTTTTGGTAGAAAAGTGTATATAGAGCTACGTTTTTTTAAGCTAAATTTCTATCCATAAGTTCTTTCAAAGCTAAAGGAAAGATGAATTTCACTTAAGCAAAAAAATAATATACATGAATTATCTATTCTCCATAATTTTTAAAGGGTGTATGCAAAGTGGTAATCTTCCACTAAAAAAATAGTTACTCATATTCTCAAATAAGATGTGATTTTAAAAGCTTTGATTAGATTAGATTTGATTGAATATCTCACACATCTTTTAAAAGAAATTATCTAATAATATTAATAAAGATAGATGAGATTAAAAATCATTAAAAACTAAACATTTAAGTATCCTTCAAGCATCCTTTTTGCTCACTGATTCTCTCTGTTCAGTTTCCAAAAGGTAAGAATCACAGCTGCCATAAAGTAGCCTTATAACTCTTGTTACAAATGGGGTTTTTAATTTTAAGTTTGACGATTTACTGTACTTATAAAGTCTTATTTCTGCTCCTGGAAAAATATATGAAAAAGTCACCACATGACTACTTATTTTCCAGAGATTTTGTTACTGACAATGGGTAGGAGATTGATGTCTTTGGGATTCATAAGATAGAAAATATTTTTTTGTGACAAGTTCCTTTGTAGGTTAAACAGTCTGGTCAAGCAGTAAGAAAACATTTAATTTAGTATTCCCCAGCGTTTGATCATGGATTTTTACTATGATAGAATAAAAGTTAACATCTTGATAAGATGTTGTTTTCTAGGAAGATATTTTGGGAAATGCAGAGTTAAGAAATGAAAGAATGAAAATATTAATAATCAGAAATTGGGGATTTGGGTTGGGAATTTTGAAGACTGAATCTTGATAAGCAGAGCTGAGATAGTTTAGGATGCTACGTATGTATTAGGTTATCATTGCCTGTGGCAGAAAGGGGAGGAAGAAAGAATGGACAAAGGGAGCGTTGAATTGTGAACCAGGCCTGACAAAGCCCTGGTCAAACTGATGGAGAGATCTGAGCAGTGTGTCGGAATTGTCCTACATTGAGTCAGAACTGCTGGGTCTTTATATATTCCCCTAGCTTACTCACCAAAGGGCCACCCATGAAAATAGTGTGACCTCAAATGGCTCCTGTGTTGTAGAGGCAGACCTTGAAGATAAGAGCTGGAGTCTGTCTACTGACCGCCTCCCTACAGCTGGACAGCAAGCCCTTCCTTGAAAGGAAATTTGGGGGAAAAAAAAGGAAAAGAAAAGGAGTTTGGGTAGTTCATCCTTGTATCTGCCATACTCCTTGGAAACAGAGTTCAATATGTATGCTCATTTTCACACTGGGATAGAAATAAATGTATTGACAGAATCAAAGCACCTGGTTTATAATCAATGGGGCTTTTGCTGTATTTGCTGGTGAAAGTGTACTCCCCCTTGCAGTGTAGGATCTTTAACCCTTCAGAGTGCAAATTCCAGTTAAAGAGAGCACGAAATCCACCAGGGAGTTATTAGGAGAGAAGTTACCTCTATCACTTGATTTCTGGACTTATATATTTATTCTGTTTGGTGACACTGCCATACATAGTTCTTCTTCTTCTTCTTCTTCTTCTTCTTCTTCTTTTTTTTTTTTTAGATTTTATTTGTTTATTTGACAGAGAGAGAGATCACAAGCAGGCAGAGAGGCAGGCAGAGAGACAGAGAAGCAGGCTCCCTGCTGAGCAGAGACCCCAATTCAGGGCTCGATCCCAGGACCCTGAGATCATGACCTGAGCCGAAAGCAGAGTCTTTAACCCACTGAGCCACCCAGGTGCCCCTACATAGTTTTCTTTCAGTGCATGTGGAGGAAGGTACTCTGTCCTTATAGATTAGTATCTCTAAGCTGGTATAGCATGTGTACCTTCACAGCTATTCCAATGCTCTGTCAGGCCAGCAGCTTCTGGGTAGTGGAGTAAGTGATACATCCATGGATCATTGGGTTGTGAGCCTACCCTCATATCTTGTTTGCTGTAATATGTTTCCCTAATCTGATGAGATACTGTGGGATTCCATATCAATAGGCAAACATTTTGTAAGACCTTACACAGTTGTACTAAGTTCTGGGACAAATAAGTAATATCTAATATGTGTCTAATCCTTTGGGAGCAAATGTCTGGAATTTCTAGTATAGTAAGAACCCAGTTGGTGTCCTTGAAAAATAGACTTTCTAGTGTAGAAAGAGCCCAGTTCGCGTCCTTGAAAAATAGTGCCATAGTAGGAGCTGAGAGTTGTTTTGTATTTCCAGTATGATGACCATTAGGGTGTGGCAATAGCTAGACAAGCCTTGATAAATGGAAGCCCATATTTTCGGGTCTATGCATACCTTCGGAATGTTTATGTCCCTTCAAAATTCATATGTTAAAAATCTAACACCCAATGTGAGGGTATTAGGAGGTGGGGTATTTGGAAGATGGTTAGATAATGAGGGTGGAAATCTCATGAATGGGATTAGTGCCCTTATAAAAAAGGCTCCAGAAAGTGAGCTTGCCCTGTGAAAACACAATGAGAAGTCTGTGACCTAAAAGAAAGCTCTCAGTTGTCAATGTCAGCACCCTCATCTCAGACTTCAGTCTCTAGAACAGTGAGCAATAAATTTCTGTTTGTAATCATCCAACAATTGGTATTTTGTTATAACAGCCTGAATGGAATTTCTATATGTGCCACCATGGCCACTTCATTTATATGCCCATCATATCTACTTTGAGGTAGCTGTTGACAGAAATCACTGACAATGTCAGGTGCTTAAATTTTCCATGGTGAATATTTTCTGGTGGCATTGGTAAGTAATATAAAGATCTTCATGCTTCATGCCCAGTACCCTGTATTCAATCACATTCTTCAACACAAAATCCATCCGTCCTTAATCTTGCATTTTTCCCCTTTCTGGATGCTAATCAGCTGTCCAGGTCATTTACTATTACCCCAGAGTCCTTATATATTCTAATTCGGGTCATTTATTTTCAACACAAATATGACCAGTGGCACTGCCCAAAACTTTGCCCATTGGAAGGCTTTTTCCTCATTGCAGTCTTGCAAGGCCATCCCTAAGTGAGGTTATAATGCAGCTAATATTCGGTTTGGGTTTGGACTCATATATTGGCCAACATACTCATAATTGAAGTTTGAGCTTTGTTGTCCTTCTTTAGCAGGTCGTATGGGAAACCTTATATGACCATAGTTGTAAGCTTAGGGGTAGGCTCTAGTCCAACAGCAATGCATACCACTGTGGTCTGGGTTTCCTACCTATGCAGCTTTCTTGTGCCCTGTGGTCCTTCCTATGGTCAATTTGAGATATGTCAAGTTGTTGCTGGGCCTACCTAAACTTGTGATTTGTTGGCTGACAGATATAGCTCTGAATGGGCAGTTCCAGATACATGATAACTTAATGACCATGGATGAGTGTTCTGTCTCTATTAGATCACAGGAATTCCACGAGGTTTGTTTGTTTGTTAATGGGTATAATTGTTTCTGCTTTATTTAGCATGATCTTGCTCCAGAACCCTTGGGGTTTTTCAGAAATCATATGATTTTTTTTCTGGTGAATGGCATGGCCCTGCTCCAGAAACCCAGGTTCCTGAATTGTGATTTTTCCCAGTGGGGTTTGCCACAAATGGCACACTGCATTTCTCCTAACCATGATAACTTCAACACCATATACTCTGCAAAATCGTGGGGCTTGAGTGTCAGGCCTCCTTACAGTAATTTGTATTTGGATCAGCTACAGAGTCCTCTACTGTTCTGCAATCCTTTCAAAACTGGAAGCTTTCACTGTATTTAGTAGATGGGCCTGGCTGAGAAGTATTAGGTGTGGAATATGCCGCTACCAGAATCTGCAAAAATGAACTGTTACTTTTTTTCAATGGTAAGATATGAAAAATGCAACAGTAATCCAGCATGTATCTGACCACCAGGACTTTAAAAGATGTATAGATATTATTGGGCTTTTCACTCTTTATAGGATTATTTTCCACTCTTTAGAGTTATCAGTGTAGGACTTGTACCAGTGGCCTTCTGATGTTTACACAACACGATTTGGCCTCTATGTTTTCAGGGTTCTAGAATTTTCATTGATATCAGTGAGACAAATTCTCTAATGGCCTCTTCCACCATCAACAACTGGCCCAGAGAGGAAGTCACCGCTAAAGTTTATAGTGATGCTGCCACTCCACGCACCATTGCATTCCTAATGGCCTGAGTAGGTGGTGTCTCCTTCTAGGCTTTGCTGTGGAATACAATCATCTGAAGGATGTTTGGGGCACTCATTTCCAAATGCCCACTTCCCTAAACCTTTTATCTCTTCCGTCACCATTTACCATGACAGTTCTATCCTTTCTTCTTCCTACAATGCAGGTACCACTGTTTCTAAGTTTCTAAATATCATCCCAGTAGCAAATTTGCAGCACCTAAGTCTGGTGCCATGTGAGGGCACTCTCAAATTCTTTCCTATCCAATTATATATTCTAGTAACTTTTATCAAGCACCTTCAGAATCTGGCCATGTCTTTACCCTCTTGGCTCCTGCCATCAGGTGCTAGCTCAGTCTTACAACTACTTTAAGATATTATCTCCATTCTTCATATCAGAGCTAGCAATGCTCTAGGAAGATTACATTATAACTTAATCCCAGTTATTGGCATAGTGGCAAAGACAAGAGATGAAAACAAATTCTGAGGTGACCTATTACCTGTAAGATAGAAGCCTCAGCATTTTCTTCCATCATGGGAGCAGGAGATATTGTTTTTGTGTGTCTATGTCTATGGAGGGTCATGTACAATGAGACAGGATACTTCTTCAGGCTCAGAAGTTTGAGAGCAGGATGGCAAATATCACCTTCCCATCTGGGGCACCTACTTAGATGGCAAAGTCTCAAATTTTCCTGGCTAAGGCCCTGAGTCTGGCATAACAGAGTTGCTTTGGGCTGGCAGTTAGTTTTCTTTGCAGTTAAGTCACTCAGACAATTAAATCATGCGCTTGCTCCTCAACTTTCTCTGCCCTTCTGCTATAAGAGATGAGAGCTTTTTAAAAAAAAAATTATTTTATTTATCTATTTGAGAGAGAGAATAAGAGAGAGAGATAGTGAGCATGAGAAGAGGGAGGGTCAGAGGGAGAAGCAGACTCCCCGCCAAGCAGGGAGCTCAATGCAAGACTCCATCCCAGGACTCCAGGATCATGACCTGAGCCAAAGGCAGTCGCTAGACCAACTGAGCCACGCAGGCGGCCAAGATGAGAACTTTTGAATGAAACTAGGTAAAACATCTGGCTTACATACTTGTTTTTCAATTGCCTGTTACTAATCCTCAGCTGTTCTTTATCCTTCTGTAATGCATCAGTGACCTTTAGAAATAATCATCTAATACTCAAACTCATTATTGTGTCCCCTTCAACCAGTATACCATCCTACTTCACATTAATAACTGGACTTCCACCTGGTGTCAAGGTCAGTTTGTATCCTCCTGCCCTCCCCACCACCCCGACCCCCCAACAATGATGGAGTCCTCATATAATAGAGGAGTAAATAACCCACAACTCCATTTTATTGCCGCAGTCTTGATTTGTACTGCCCAAATTTGGATTCCTCGGGGATTCTAAGACAACACAAGACACAAGTTTATTGCTGATTGATGGTTGTGAAAGGAAGGTGGAAAAAGTGTGTTGGACAGAGGGAGGAATTGTGGCAGATGTGCCCATCAAGGCTTGGCTGACCTAGTGGGGAGCTTTGGAGTGAGTAGAGGCTATCTTATTCCACATCAAGCTGAAGTAGATCCTGAAGGAGCTGACAGTTGGGAGCCATCTGCTAACTGTGCTTTGTGTCTGGGCAATGTTACCTTGAAAGGGGATCTAGGTGGTGCAATTTCATGTCTACCATAGCAGTAGAAAAAATTTTTAAGGAAATATTACCTTTATTCTTCTATATTTATGTAAAGCCAGACAGATGAGAAACTATCTTAATTCCAAAGGACCTTAATAAAGGAAATTCTAAAACCTCCTTTTTATTTCAAAACTGTGCTGGCTAAAACTATGCTAGGCAGGAGAGAGGAACTTTTTAAAGAATGCCATTCTGAAAACACTTATTTTTCCTCCCTGATGATGCAGAGTTATATGGCTGAATACACTATGAGTATAATTCACAAAACTTTATTAGGTCAACCATCTTGGCAAGCCAAGCCCTAGGAATGCTTACGGATAATCTTTCTTTTAAAAACACCATGAAGTTCCTGACTTAAAGATAGGTAACAGTCCTACCAAATGGAACACAGATTCTGCAGAGAAAATGTCAAAGAACCAAGAATAAATGGATTTAAAATGGTGGACCTTATGAATTTCCATGTGGTTTCCTATCTTTCTATTTTAGACTTTAGTCTCAGATACTGTGTATTAGTATCTCAAAAGTCCTAACCCATTCTGCCCTCATGGAGGATACAGGAGTTAAGAACTTTTTACACTGAGTTTTATAAATATAGTTTCATTGATTGGATGGCATTTTGTAAAACAAAAATATTTGTGATTTTTAACTCTCCACAATTCAATAGCATGTGAGACAACCTTTGTTTTGTTCAGTTCAGCCTGTATTTTAATGTCATTTCTGTGTGGCAGGCATTATATTAGCGGCTGGGGATAGTTGCTCATGGGGATGTGATGTTTGAAGTTAAACTGGGCTTTTAGCATTCTCAATGACTCTCATTAGAACACTTATATGGAAGCAACAAAACCTCATTATCTAAATTCTTTATATCCAATACTGATCTGAGTGCATAATCTTGGTGTACTTAATCAAACTTGAATTCCTGTTGTCTTTGTAAAGACTGGTTCTTCTAAGGCTCAAGCTATGACATATTAAAGGGTGTAACCAGAAGAGGGTCTGGTCATGGGAGTGTTTGACCCCCCCCCCACTGCCCCTTTCCAATCTCCTTAGAGCAGGTATACACAGTATCCTTTTAACCAGAACCTCTCTCAAAACCAAACATAAATGTTAATAGTATCACACAAATCCATTATGCCTTTTATTTTTTTATGTATTATGACTTAGCACATCGATTTGTAGGAGGTGTTGAGTCATTGATGTTACTGAGTTTTCTACTTGGAACTACCCACAGATATGAAGACATGGGAAGGAAGTCCTTCATGCACTCTTTTTCTGGGATCAATAATCTCAGAGTCAGACTGATTAGTGTCTTCATATGCTGTCACAGTTGATTACAGAACCCTGAGAATAAAGGTGTAGGTGATGCAGGAAAGATTATTGTTCTCACTGTGAACTCTGATTTTTTTCTTTCAGGTTACAGAAGGAAGAGCCTAAAGGAAAATGTAGGTCAAGCGCTTTTATCCCCTGCAACTTTCAGAAGAGCAATCACAAAATTACGGTGACTGGTCCTGATTTCTAATGACGGAAAGAGAAGGGCAATAGGTGGAAAAGAACTAGGCAGATGTTTTTAACTGATGTTTTTAAATACGAGACGGCATAAATCAGGTTTTTAAAAAAAAATTATGGATATATTTGATTGACTTAGGCTGATTTGACTTTGGTTATTAGACTCTGTTTTTTTATGTGACTACCTCTGGTGATTATCATATTAACGTGGCAAAATGAGAAAAAGAGAAATTAAAATGTATGCTTATAAGGCACCATGTTTAATGTGCTCTCTAATTCTTTCATTACCACACAGCCCTTCAGAAAACAATTATTTCCTAAACATGTGGATGTTTAAGAGGGTAGAGATGCTTTGTTCATTAGTGTAATTGTTGTAAAATCAGATCCACTTAATTTCTTGTTTATAGATATATTAATTAAAAAAACAATTTATAAGCATTTGGAGTACTTTCTATGATCTCAAAATCAGATATATTTGTTTTCTAAATGAAATTTCTCATATTCCAAGAACAATATTATTTCAATTGGGGCAGTATCAATTTAATTAATATGACTAAATATATAATGAAACTTCCTATTTTATTGGGATTGGCTATGCTGAATCCGTGGTGCTAATGAATCATGTTAGAAAAGTGGGTACAATTAGAAAAAAATGCAAAAATCTCTGCTTCAGTAAATGCTTTTGCACTGCTTTCAATTTGGGGCCGGGCCTGGATATTTAATGGAAATGTTAGAATACCGGGTGTTGACAAAAGTATTCTAGTTTGAGGAAATGATATTACAAGACAAAATTAACACTAGTGTGAAGCTTTGAAGGCAATCTGATGGGAAATGTTGTCAGAGGTTGAGGGCACAGGTCACTGATAGGGAAAAGCGAAAAAGACGAGCTTATGGAGAGGGGAGACTGGTCGTATTTATATTTTCTTTTATCTGTCTTATTATTTTATCTCTGTCCCAGAGACATATCTGGACACTCCTCTTAGTAAGCTGGAATTCAATAAAGGGGTGGGTAGACAATACAGAATCAATGAAGCAATCTTAGGAAAATCACTCCCTCTGAGGCTCCTAATTAACTCCTAAGAAAATGAAGGTGTTGGATTTTCGTGATTTTCAATGAGTTTTCTGTGCAAAGCATATCATAAGCTGTTATGAAATGGATCATAAGAAATGTACTTCCTTGGTAGTGGGATAACTTTTTGAAATATTATAAGATTTTTCCCTCATCAATATTTTTTCTCTGCCACGATGACTGGTCTTTGAACCTAGGACTCGTTGCCTCAGCATTGGGAAGATCAAATACTACCAAGATAGGATAAAGGATTTGACTGAAGGGCAATTTCTGCTGGATAAAAAGGGAGAAATAGAATGTTCTTTTTGTGTTGGGAGAAGAAATTGGAGGAGAGAGAATGAGAGAGAGAGAGTCAAGTGATTAGACTCAATATCTCAGCTAATTGACCTTTCACCCTACCTTGAAGTTCAATTTTGGGGAAGAAGGGTAGAAGTAACCTGATAAGTTTGGGAGTAATATCTTGCTTCTCAGGTATAGCCTGGTAACACTGTACCAAGGTTCAACACTCAACCTGTCCCTGTTCCTACCTCTTAAAAGTCTGAATTTATTCCAGGAGGAAAAAAAGATGAGAAAAAGGGAGATAGAAATCCAGAGTTAATTTACATTAAAATAAGTTGCTATAGATTGGGGTTTTTATATTGGTGTCTTTTAAACTGCTGGTCATAATGTATTAGTGTATCTTGAAATCAGTTTGTGGTTAAAATAGCATAAAATAGAAAATGCAAGTGTATCCCCCATAGCGGTAGGTGTTGTTTGGTGAAATTTAGGTTCAATTTTATCAATAGCTAAATATCTCTATCTCTGAATACATCTATATCCATATATATCTATATTATATCTGCATCTATATCTATATACACACCCACATACATAGTCACACTTCTGTTGTCCTATAGCATAATAAGAAAAAAAAAGTATTTCTCACTGTGAGTGGATTAAAGTGAAAACATGTTTAAATACAACTATGAGGGACGCCTGGGTGGCTCAGTTGGTTAAGCAGCTGCCTTCGGCTCAGGTCATGATCCCAGCGTCCTGGGATCGAGTCCCACATGGGGCTCCTTGCTCGGCAGGGAGCCTGCTTCTCCCTCTGCCTCTGCCTGCCTCTCTGTCTGCCTGTGCTCGCTCTCTCTCTAACTAATAAATAAATAAAAAAAATCTTAAAATAAATAAATAAATAAATAAATAAATAAATACAACTATGATATGTTTCAAACTACTAGAAGTTAAGTTACCTTGAATGGAAATTTAAGTTTTCTTCTTCACTACCAAATGAGAATGGGAGCTCCAGAATAAAGACAAAACAGGTAGTAAAGATAAACAATTTTTCTCATGTCCGAATTTTTGTGTGTAAACTATGACCTGATCACACTAAAAATAATTAAACAACTGAGTTTGCGTGTGATTTACTTTTTAGAAATACAGTGAGGTCAAGTTATCTCTTTTTAAAAAATTTATTTATTTGACAGAGATCACAAGTAGGCGGAGAGGCAGGCAGAGAGAGAGGAGGAAGCAGGTACTGTGCTGAGCAGAGAGCTCAATGTGGGGCTCGATCCCAGGACCCTGGGATCATGACCCGAGCCAAAGGCAGAGGCTTTAACCCACTGAGCCACCCAGGCGCCCCAATATTATCTCTTTAAAAACTTTATTTTGGGGGCACCTGGGTGGCTCAGTTGGTTGGGCAATCGCCTTCAGCTTGGGTCATGATCCCAGGGTCCTGGGATCAAACCCCATGTCTGTTTCCCAGCTCAGTGTGGAGTCTGCTTCTCCCTCTCCCTCTGCCCTACCTTCTCCCACTTGTACTCTCTCTGTGTCTCTCTCACTCTCACTCAAATAAATAAAATCTTAGAAAAAACCCATCTCCCCCACAAAACTTTCTTTTTCTTGTTTTCTGATAAGGCTTGATTGAGAAGAAATAGGAGAGTTGCACACAATTTATTGGGATTTGTTCCTACTCCAGAAAGTCCCCATAATTTTGTGTATTACACTCTGTGTCATTTGCCATTAGAGAAATAGTGAAAAATCTTTATTCCTCCTGCATTAGGAATCTCTTAAATGTCCATCAGCTGTAGTCCATTTGTCTTTCAAACCCTGGGGAGAGAAGGAAACATGGACAAGATAAAATAAGAAAAGGGTCCTTAGAATTCTGCTGGTGCTTCTCGCATTAGTTGTCTTGAGACAATCAATGCCTACTCCCTCACTTGGTGACACATTTGCTGGTTTAGATGTCTTGAGGAGTAAACAAAGAGCTGAGAAAAATAGGTAGAGATTAATTAGCATCAGAAAGCTCCTTTCCTATTTTCCCCCAACTAAATCCCCATGGTTGGTGAATTACAACGTAAGAAATAATTCTTCATAAGGCTGCTTCTCCTGTGTGGTGAGGGTAAAGCCTCGAACTGAAATTTTTTTTTTTGTGGGGACTCTGGTGTTTCAGGATCTTCAGCCTAGGGTGCATCCATCTCTGAGATCCCTTGAACTTATTCATAAGGCTTTATACACACTAGGATCTGCCCCTACTAGCCAGATCACTTTTCCTTACAAAGTAGTACATCTCCCTGGGGAATATGAGTGCTCAGGTTATGTTTGGCACATTACTTTTCCAAACTAAATGTTGGAATAAATATTATCAAGTTCTCTGAAAACAAACAAACAAACAAGCAAATTTTTATTGAAGTTGCATTGAATCTTACAGATTTGTCTTTCTATAGTGAATATGGTATAACTCTTAATTTTTGTAAACTCTTCTTTGATATTTATTAACAAATCTGTATATTTTTCACAGTAAAACAGCTGCTTGGCTTTACTAAAAATATCTCTAAGTTATTAGATATTTTTAATACTATTGTAAAAAACCTTAATTACACATCGTACTTATTTGTTGAAGGTGTATGGAAATGCAATTGGCTTGTACATCATCTACTTATTTAGACAAAACTTTCCTGCCTTCTAGTAATTGTAGATTGTTTTGAGTTTTCTGCATAACAGTAACACCATCTGTAAAGAAACAGAGTGTTATCTCCTTTCTTATCCCCATATCTCTAAGTATTCATTTATGTTACACAGGTCATGATATAAAGTAAAAGTGAATAAAGGGATGACAGTAGGCCACCTTTCTTTTTTTAGAGTCCAGTCATAAAACTTTTATTCCACTTGCATCATTTTAATCTACATGTTCCTAACAATTATGCTTGAGTTATCCTTGAAAGTTTCATGAAATATTAAACAAACCTGTCCATCATCTTAAATTATTCCTCTGTTAACTATCTTTGCGGTCATGCATGTACAGCACAAAAATGAAAAGCTGTAAAATAAGTTAAACACATTTTTTTGTTTGTTTTACTAGTGATTGATGTATATGAAATAATGGATATTAGGAAATTTGATTTTACAGCATCTCTTCTTGTAGATTTGTTCTCAGGTTGCATAAGACACTTAGATACAAATAAGTACAGCAAAAATAATCAAAGTACACAGCAGGTAACTTTACAAAGTATGTAAAGTAACTTTACAAAGAACCATTTCTGCCCTTACCCAGAGCCAAGTGGGTCACAATTTTCTGTAAAGGAGCATTTCTGTAGCTATAGTCAAAAGTGTGGCCATTGGAAAAAGTTAGGGGGAATATAGCCAGTGGTATTGTGATAGAGTTGTATGGTGACAGGTAGAAGATCCAGTTGTGGTGAACACAGAATATCATCTAGAGTTGTCCAATCACTATGTTGTATACCTGACACAGATGTAACATTGCATGTCAGCTATACTCAAAGTGTGCACACTGTTGTGTATTCCACAAATACACTTCATTTAACATGTGATAGCCACTGATATATAGTCACAGTATTTTATGTGTACCCATAGTACTGTGCCAAACATAAGTTATATAAAAGTTCCATATTCCTGGGGTGCCTGGGTGGCTCAGTGGGTTAAAGACTCTGCCTTCAGCTCAGGTCATGATCTCAGGGTTCTGGGATTGAGCCCCGCATCGGGCTCTCTGCTCAGTGGGGAGCCTGCTTCCTCCTCTCTCTCTGCCTACTTGTGATCTCTCTCTCTCTCTGTCAAATAAATAAAAATAAAATCTTAAAAATAAAAAAAAGGTCCATATTCCTATATGAAGCACCTCAAAAGCAGACAGCTCCCAAGGAGTGCTCTTGTCCTGATGAGCACAGGGTGATGTAGGGAAGGGTTGAATTGGTATAGGGTACACCTGAAACTAATATAACACTCTGTTAACTCTACTGGAACTAAAACAAAAAATTAATTAACAATAAATAAATAAATAAGTGTATGTATGTCAAAAAAGAAAGACAGCTCCCTACATGTTAATCAGCTCTACTCTTCTAGTATTAAACATAAAAGTCACACAAGGAAGATAAAAATTCAAATAGAAGTAACATAGACCTGTCACAAATCACAAACAAAAACCTACCTGGGATAGCTTGGTCAGACCAAATGGTCTACTCTGTAAATTTTAGAATGAGGCAGACAAAATTTGAAAGGCTAATGAATTTTCCCCTCTTTTCCCTCCTTCAGCTTTGTTTCCTTGCTGCAAGGTCAAATTGCCTCTCAGTCATTGCATTATTAGCCTGGTTGTCTTTGTATGACTCTTCACTCAGTATATTAAGTTCAGCAATGGTCGCCTCAAAAGTTGTCTATGCAAGAGAGCAGGCTTGCTCAGAGTTC
The DNA here is from genome assembly GCA_003697995.1 of Taxidea taxus jeffersonii. Taxonomy (NCBI): domain Eukaryota; kingdom Metazoa; phylum Chordata; class Mammalia; order Carnivora; family Mustelidae; genus Taxidea; species Taxidea taxus. The sequence goes on along the minus strand of RCUC01148398.1, from coordinate 20,434 downwards.
AGACCTCATAATAGAGTACAGAAAAGTTAAGGATGAGACCCAATCTGATAGGATGTGTCCATTGGCTCTTCGTTTCTGCTGACTTCAAAGCTTGTTGGTATGCTTGTGGTGACTGATCCACAATCCCTTTCCTCTCAGCACCAGAAGCAACCCCAGCCACACAACAGTAAGACTCACCTTTCACTTACAAATGGAAGATTTTGCTCTCTGCTTGCAAGGCAGTGTGATCAAGAACTTCTCCAAAAGTCATAGTATATCATTGTAGATGTGCTCTAAGCTTTGTCACAGTTTTCTCTCTGTAATCATGAATAATCCTTTTTTCCCCCCTTAGCATCTCCTATCTTTAGCTCAGTACTTGAGATGACTCTCTAAAATGACCTATGGCTTTTTACAACATTTTTCACAAGTAATCAAGAAAAAGATGTTTTCCTCATTGGAGATAATTCAGCTCCTTGTTTGGTTATGGACAGGATGCAGGCTGCCATGTCCTCATATTGTTTAGCCTATTTGGTCAGTTTTGCTTCTGTTCCAGCTTAACTTTCCCTTTTTGTGTCTGAAGTCGTTGGTAGAAGATGGATGGGCCTCAGGAATCTCTGCCTTTTTGTATTCAAAAGATATTTTTATCAGATTAATGGTGTCCTCATCTATTTGTGAATTACTAAGAGGGTTTTTTTTAGATTTTATTTATTTATTTGACAGGGAGCAAGAGATCACAAGTAGGCAGAGAGGCAGGCAGAAGAGAGAGGGGGAAACAGGCTCCCTGCTGAGCAGAGAACCTCGGGATCATGACCCGAGTTGAAGGCAGAGGCCCAACCCACTGAGCCACCCGGGCGCCCAAGAGTTGTTTTTTTAAATTAGGAATTTAGAAAAAAAAAAAAATTAGGAATTTAGTTTGAATTTTATCTAATGTTTTTCCTGAACCTATTTGAAATAGTCATATTGTTTTTCGCTTTTAATACCATAATGTGGTGTATTATATTTGCAGATTTTCTAATATAAGCCTGAAGAAGAGCAGTCTTACACATTTTTTTTGTAAATTTCTCTTAATTGTCTTATTTGCCCATAAAAGGCATATTTTTCAGTTATTAACTTTATTAAAAAGTATATGATGCTACATTTAATAATTTAGGGCTCTTCCCCCTACAAATAATATATTGTTAATGTTCATACTTGTTATTGTACTTAGCTAGAATTCATTCATTTTGACTGTTGCTTCATATTTGATTTTGAAAATAAATAATTTACCATATGCTTGGTCATATTATTTATGGGACTTTTTTTATAAGTTATAAAGTTTTTATAAGTTATAAAGACAGTATGTAACTGGCATAGGGCTAGAAAATTGGCTGATGGGATGGAATAGAGAACAAAGAACTACACTCAGGCATCCATTGGAGTTTAGGTACATCAGAGGTGGCGTCTCTCAACAGTAAGGAAAGGTGAGAGGATTCAGTAAATGAAACTGGATGATTGGTTACCCAGAAAAATGAAATCATCACCAGATAGACTAAGGATTTTAATATTTAAAAAACCTGTGAATGTCTTAGTAGAACATATTGGTGAACATATTTTCAGGCACAAAAACATTAACAATATTTGACAATATAAAAATTTAAAAACTTGGTTCGTCAAAAAATAATCCTAAGCGAAAACACGAGTTACAACTGGGAAAACGTCATCAGCAACAAACGGAGTCAAAAAGAAATTTTATCAAGACGAGTTAACAAACCCTTATAAAATTAGTATGTAAAGCATCAGAAACTAAGAGAAAACAAGGGGCAAAGCACACGAAAGAGCATTTCACAACAGAACACATACAAATGGCTAGCAAATATATTAGAAGATGATTGACCTCATTGTCAGGTCAGTGTAAAGCAAAACTGACAGAACTTCTAGAAAGTCTGATTGCACCCAGTGTGGGAACCTTCTATACCTTATACATTGCAGCGGGGCTGGGAGTGGGTGTGTGCAACCTGAAACCACTGATCTCCGCATCAGTGTGATTGGCTCTTGAAAAAATTGGGCTGAAAAAAGTACGTACTGTATGATTCCATTTACATGAAAGTCTTAGCTACAGTGAGAGAAGCAGAGAAGTAGGAGCCTGGGCTAGAGGTGAGAGAAATATTGGGAAGGAGCTCTAAGAACTTTTCAGGATTGTGTTTGTGTTCCATTTCTAGATTGTGGAGGTGGTTACCCAAGACCAGGTATTTGTCAAAATTCATTGAATTGTATGTTTAGAATGGATATGCTTTATTTTCTATAAATTATACTTTAATATGATTGACAAAAATTTTTTTAAAAATAGGGTTTTCCTTTTGGGTGGTATACACGAATCTATTACATTGAACATACAATCCAGTCACATAAATTTAGACAATACACCAAAGAAGGCCACAGGTGGAACAGTTGGATGATGAACTATTCAAGTCTGAGCCCTTTAAAATCATTTAAAATTTCAAAAGTAACATGTCTGCCCGTGCTATTTATCTAGGCCGCTTAGAAAAATCTAAATAAAGATTAATTGGCATGTCTTAATACCGGTATGTGTTTGTAATATTTTCAATAAAGACATATATTTATTATTTCTCTGATATTTGAAGGTTTATCAGAAACAAATAGAGATTTACATGACTCTTCATCTGCTATTTATTGTTAATACATACTGAAAAATAACAGATAATCTGGAATTTTCAGGATGTCCATGGGATGCTTGCAGATATGGATAATGTCTGATTCTAGTTCCCTAGGGTTCTAAGGCAGACTCAGGGATGGAGGAAGAGATATGCAGGGCAGGAACAGATACTCCTGTAGAGATTGCTTAAAAATGGAATCTTAAAAAAAAAAATAGAAATCACTTGCTTCTCTGAAAATGACGGAACTTTTACAATTATATAAATGTCATTTCCTAAGAATTCCACATAGTAATCACTATAATTTCTTTGATAGAACTTATTAATAAATATACCTGTACTACTGCTCTAATACATGAACTAGCTGTCAGATATGGTCCAGACTATTTTCTTGTACTGAAATCCATTGCTTGAGCAGTAGTAGAAAGGGTATAAGTTTAGGAATCAGGTAGGCTGGGGTTCACATTCTAACTCTTTGTTCTCTTCATTCCCTCAACAGATTAGATGATGTCCATCTACATTGGTGAGGACAATCTACTTCACTCCAGAAATACCATCGCAGACACATCTAGAAATATTTATCCAAATATCTGAGCACCTCCTAATCCAGTCAAATTGACGCATAAAATTAACCATCATAAAAAACACATACTCATTTTAACAGTGATATTACTACCCAAAAGGCCAAGAACTAAAATTGGTCTAATGCTGGTTTTATCATTGAGAATCAAGAGCATGTTTACAATCATTCACACAAGAAGTAAAATGTTTCTTCTATTGTCTGAAACACATGTTTTCCAAGCTAAAAGTGACCTAGAAATTATCTAGTCCAATCCTTCATTTGTAAATATGAAAGTATTGATGCCCCAAATGCTCATGTTTTCAGTTAATGAATTCCAGAGCTGGAATTAGAATCTAATCTCCTAACATACAATTTATGTTCATCCCAGAATATTACACTGAAGATCTTAACAAAAGATAAAAAATTTACACTTAGTAGCTATTTCGTGTTGAACAAGTAACCTAAATTTTCTATACCTTGGCTTCCTCTTCTATAATTCCAAGATAATTATAATAACAATACATATTTTATAGGTTTTAGTATGTTTACAATATTAAATGAAATAATAAAAACAAGGCACTTAGCACAGAGTAAGGGCTCAACAATAGGACAATTATAAGGAGTCTATTGAGAAATAATTTTATCCCAGTTAAGTGTTTCTATCATGACATTTTGTGATACAGTTTTGTCCTGAGCTTTGGAAGACGAATTTTCTACCTGAGAGGGATGGATTCAAGATTCTTCTCACCCTAGAAAATAACCTGTAGAAGCAGGTTCTCAGTGGACTTGTGTTGGGAAACCTATACATCAAACTGAAAATGATTAACTGAGGAAAGAAAGAACAAGTTGATTCTTATTTCTTGAAGAGGTATCAACAACCCTGAGTGTAACGGTATGATCCTTTTCACTAATACTCTGTCTACTCCTGTCAAAGCCCAAGAAAATCTGCTAGGCTGTGTCTGTGGCCGGTGACTCATTGGGATGTCTCATACCTCCACTGACAGGCTCTTCTTACCATCTCTCTGTTTTTCCCCCACTCCGTGCTTTTTTTGAGAAACATCTATATATTTTCCTTCTCTTCAGTTGGAAACAAACAAAAGTAAACTAAACTAACTAAAGAGAACAATGCAGGGGTGCCTGGGTGGCTCAGTCAGTTGGGCATCTGCCTTCAGCTCAGGTCATGATCCCAGGGTCCTGGGATCAAACCCCACATCCGGCTCCCTGCTCGGTGGGAAGCCTGCTTCTCCCTTTGTCCCTGCTTCTGGTCTTTCTTTCACTATCTCTCTCTCTCTCTCAAATAAATAAATAAATCTAAAAAAAAAGAGAGAGAGAGAACAATGCAAACATTCCTCTGTGAAATGCAACCATCTTGGAATATATATATTTTGTATCATGATAGAACCAGGAGCTTTTCCTCCATACCAGTATTTATAATTCTAAAGAAGAAAAGCATTGACCAAAATTAGGAAACATTATAAAAATGTTACGAAGATGTAGGAACTTTCCAGGAAAAGTTAATTTATTATCATCACCAAACTGGAATAATTTATTAGCCAGATCTGGATTGTCCTACCCTTCTAAATGACCCACTAAGTCATTTATAAACTTAGTCATAATTTTTTTTATTTTCAGTATGAGAACCAATTTATGGAAAACAAGTATAGTTAGTGATGTTTAACTTTTTGACATTTAGTAACAAGTTTTGAATATGTATCTTTAAAAAGATGATAAATGGTCATTTTAAAACACCAAACAGTAAAATAAAATAAAATAAAATATGACTAACATTGAGAAAAGAGTGTTATTTAACAGATAACAAAACACATTCATCCTATTTTACTTTACTGAATCCCAAGGGGACAGGGTATATTTATACAAATTAGACTACCAATTTATTGTACAAAATAGTTCCAATGAGAAGATAATTTTGCTTTATATCTCATATTAAAGAAGTAGCAAGATGAAGGCAACTTTCTAGAAAGCTCTTATCCTGGGGCACCTTGGTGGTGCAGTCAGTTAAGTGTCTAACTCTTGATTTTGGTTCAGGTCATGATCTCAGGGTGGCGAGATCAAGCCCCTCCTTGGGCTCTGTGCTAAGCCTGCTTAAGATTCTCTCACCCTCTCCCTCTGCCCCCACTGCCCCTGCTTGCACTTTCTCTCAATCAATCAATCAATCAATCAATCAATAAATCTCTCATCCTGAAATTAAATTGGAGGCTACATTCTGAATCTATACGATCTCTATTTGATCACGAGTTGGTCACTGCTGGTACATAAGTGTAGTACACCAATACCTTCTGAGGTCTTGTTCTCATTTCTACTTCTTTGTTTAATTAGTTGAATCTCATTGCCATTCAAGAGTAGAAGCCTCAAGGTTTATCCTTCTTCTTAGATCTTTTTAGATCTTATCTTCCTAGATCTTTAAGTGTTCTTACCACACACACACACACACACACACACACACACACAAAGGTAACCAGGCGGGGTGATGAATATGTTAATAAGCTTGATTGTGGTGATCATTTTGCAATGTACACATATATTAACATGTCACATTGTTCACCTTCAATACATATGATTTTTATTTGTCAATCTTATCTCAATAAAGTTGGAAAAAAATACGGGCCATCATAACTCACCATTATGGAAGGATCAAGCTATAGCCTTTTCTCTACAGAAGTTTCTGTTTAAAGGAGAATGCACAAAGCCTTTAAATATTTAAGACATCTCTAAAAAGTGGAAGTGGAGAGACACAAATCACAACTATAAAACCCTTCAGCTGATTAGGTCAGAGCTGAGGAAGCATTTTATTTTCTTTCTGAAGTCCTAATCTTTTCCTCTTAATTTTATTTTCTTAGAGATGCGCCTCGGAAGCCAGATCACCTAAATTCTGGTTCACTAATCTTGTCTACCATTTTTCAATCACTCTTCTCTCAGATCTCCTCTGTGATATCCTGGCTCCATACCCAACCCCCTCCGCCCCCGTCTAAGAAGTGTGGTAGAAACCCAGATTTTACAGAAGGATATGCTACAGGTTAAACTAACCAACCAAACATATATACGATGCAGTTTGTATGGCTCTAAATGTAGAGGTTAACAGGGTTAATGTTGTGTCATATATTTAAAACAAACAAAAAACAACGAACAAGGCTGAAGTTTTATTATGATCTGCCACCTACTGAATTCATGACTTTGGACAATTCTTTCACGTTTCTGAACTTGAGTTGTTATGTCAGTAAAATGAGAAAAAATAGAAGTGTATCTACTCAGCAGGTTATATGTAGTCATTTTGCATATAATATATGCAAAAACATCTCTATATGGTAGGCATTCAAAAAGCCTCCATTTCCAGTATTTTCTATGATGAAACTAATTTATATTTTCATAAATTACCGTTTTAGCTTTTGACTAAAAATGAATCCTAATTTCAGGGAAAGTATCTTGAATCCAATTCCAGTACCTTGATTACCAAAGCAAAAAGCAAGTGCTAAAGCTGTCAAGCGACGGCAAGTGATTCAACCTTCATTTTGCTGGATTGTTTTCTGGTTAAGTTAACACACATTTCAAAACTCACCCAGAATCGTTGCCTTTTGGCTTTGACTCTGAACTTAAGTGATGATATTTCAAGGAAAACTGAAATGCAAAGGGATGTTATGTTGCATTTACTTTAAGGTTCATTCACTATGACTTTTACATGACTTGTTAGACATTAGCCTCCCTGTTTTGAAAAGGCCAGGTACATCAGGGTCTGCGCAGAGGGTGAAAATCATTAGTCTGCACTTTATCACTGTCATGCAGCTGCAGAATGGCCGCATTTTACATTCCACAGGTAATGGAGGATGTCAGAGCTGTTTCAACTCTTACACAGGTCAAAACTTCACAAAGACTCAGGGTTTCTGATTTTAGGCAAGGAGCACTTCTCTGCCCCAGTTCTTCAAATAGCCTTCACCCGCTCTGCAAGGAGACTGTAGTAATTATTGTCTGTGAGTGTGCTTTGTAACCTATTAATGAACCCTGAGGTAGACTTGATTCCTAACTTATAATTTAAATATCTAAGTCATTAGAAGGCAGAGTCAAACTTTGCTTCAACTCTTCTCCTCGAACTGGATTTTAACCAAGATTACGTATCATAATAACATTGTGTTGTCATATCAGTCTTCACATCAACTCGTATATGTGTGGGATTTCAGAGACTCAAATGACAGCATGTTCACTTGACATAGCCCTGATCTCACGTGTGCCCACCTGAGCACAGCCCAGCCAGCTGAGGCCCCCAAACAGTGATGGGCTTCTTTGGGCACTGAGCAGAGATTCTATTGTATTCCACTTCATCTTATCACACTTTTCATTTTTTATTCCATTATGGCAGGCTCATCTTCCCCTCATAGGGCCAGAGGCTACTGATTGGTAATAAATCTCAGCTTCACACCTACTCAAAAGGGGAAAAATCAAACGAGTACAGAAGGAAGTAGACCATAGCTGCTGCTTCTTTTCGTACGCACAGATTTTCTGCAACTTTAGGGGATTTGTTAAGATCCTCAGTGTAATATTCTGGGATGAACATAAATTGTATGTTAGGAGATTGGATTCTAATTCCAGCTCTGGAATTCATTAACTGAAAACACAAGCATTTTGGGCATCAATATTTTCATATTTACAAACAAAGGACTGGACTAGATAATTTCTAGGTCACTTTCAGCTTGGGAAATATGTGTTTCAGACAATAAGAGAAGAAACATTTTACTTTTTGTGTGAATAATTGTAAACATGCTTTTGATGAGAAGACCAGCATTATACTTTTTAGTTTTTGGCCTTTTTGGTAGTAATATCACTGTTAAAATGAGTATGTGTTTTTTATGATGGTTAATTTTATGTGTCAATTTGACTAGATTAGGAGGTGCTCAGATATTTGGATAAATATTTCTAGATGTGTCTGTGATGGTATTTCTGGAAGTGATTGATTAGCACTTGAATTTGTGAACAGAGTGAAGTAGATTGTCCTCACCAATGTAGATGGACATCATCTAATTTGTTGAGCGAATGAAGAGAACAGAGAGGAGGAGGAAGGGAGAATTCTCTTTGCCTGACTGTTGAGGTGACACATTGATCTTTTCCTGCCCTTGAACTGGGACTTAACACCATTGGTTCTGCTGGTTCTCAGGCCTCAGACTTGGACTAGAATTACCCCACTGGCTTTCACGGATATCTAGCTTGAAGAAGACTGTGAGAATCCCCCGCCTCCATAATCATGTGAGTTAATCACTTATTTTACATATATATCTCATGGGTTCTGTTTTTCTAGAGAACCCTGAGTAATAAACTTTTATTTGCAAAAACTGGAGTTTTCAAAATTATTGACAAATTACTAATTTTAATTAATTATTAAGTAAGAATTGATAATTCTTACTTCTAACCATACATGTTCACATTACCTTCAAAATACTCTTGTACATATTGCCTTATTTTTTTCCTTTTCCTTTGTTAGAAAATATGAATTGCTTTGTATAACTGGACAGATATTACCACCCTCATTTTAAGAACAATGAACTCAAGATGAGGAACAATTAGGTAGCTTAACAAGGAATTTGTGGTTAGTAAGGAGGATAAGTTAGTAAGTTAGGATAAGGAGGATAAGGATAAGGAGGATAAGTTAGTAAGATAGCAGGAGATATCGTACAATTTAAGTTAGCTAAATCATATATATATCATATATATGCTTATTTGATTTTTTAAATCAACATCTTTTTAAAAATTTTTTATTTTTTATTTGTTTAAGATTTTAATTTATTTATTTGTCAGAGAGAGAGAGAGCGAACGAGCACAGGCAGACAGAGAGGCAGGCAGAGGCAGAGGGAGAAGCAGACTCCCTGCCTAGCAAGGAGCCCGATGTGGGACTCGATCCCAGGACGCTGGGATCATGACCTGAGCCGAAGGCAGCTGCTTAACCAACTGAGCCACCCAGGCGTCCCTTAAATCAACATCTTATTATGAAATATAACATACAGAAACATACATAATACTTAGTTTAACAATAGCTCTAATGAGAACACCTGTGTAATTATCACAGCCGTGACGTATTAGAACATTACTGGCATCACAGAAGGCCCTCTATCTCCCCTGTGCCAGTTATCAGTTGATTGCTTCTCGCCTTGAAACCCACCTTTTTTTTTTTTTTCCTAAATCTCTTTCGCAATAAGAGAGCTTTAAGCATCCCCCACCCCCACCCCCTGCCGCCTTTGGTGCCCGTGTGATATTAAGCGTTATCGGTAGAGGGAGCTAGAGGGACTTTGTAAGAGGAAGGGGTTTCCTTTCCCGGCTGTGCAGTCTTTGGCACCTATGGCTTCCAAGTCTGTGCAGCATTGCTGACACAGGATTCTCAACCAGGCGATGTCGCAGCTCCCTCTGTGTCTACCACGGAACCTCGACCCGTCTGTACTCCAGAGGGATGGTTCTGGCTTCCCCGGTGACTGTGAACCGTTTCCGCCTCAATAAAGCCGTGACCTTCGCCATGCCATGGGCTTCAACTACCACCCTTTCTTGACAATCTTGAGGAAGAACACCCCTTCCAAGTTTGTGCTTCCGTGTGTACCTCCCTCAGCCGTAAGGTATTTTCCAGAATTGTAGTTACAGGTTTATAATTTTCCTCTTTTTTTTTTTTTTTTTTTTTAAGATTTTATTTATCTGACAGAGACACAGCGAGAGAGGGAACACAAGCAGGGGGAGTGGGAGAGGGAGAAGCAGGCCTCCCTCCAAGCAAGGAGTCCGATGCGGGGTTCGATCGCAGCATCCTGAAATCAGGAGCCGAAGCCAGACGCTTAACGACTGAGCCACCCCTGAGCCCCTAATTTCTCCTCTGTTACAGTTGTTTGGGACCCTGACTGATAAATCTCACAAATCACAGATTCTCTCATTTCTACCCAGAGGCAGCTCCTCTCCTAACTCATTTTAAATGATTTCCTGAAGTTCCTTTATAAGTTTCCTACTCATGCATACATTTTTTTTTTTAACGGTAAACAAGTCTGAAAAATTCCCTGCCAGTGCAAGTTAGTGGGAGGGGTGTGTATGTGCCATGCTGGCAATGGACGACCATATTATATATGAGTATCACTCATATTACACATGAGTAGATGCCTGCAGGACCAGAGGGCAGCTGAGCATGCCTGCTCTTCACATTTAGGGGTGCACGTGTATCATGATTGCGGAGGTAAGAGTAGTATGAGTGTGTTTTAACTGTGCACACACGTGTGCGTATGTATGTGTGCACGCAGGTGTGTGACTGGGTGGAAGCAAGGAGGCCCTCTGCCCAGGGAGCTCCAGCTCCTAACCTGTAAAGACCCCCACTTTTGATTCCAGCTGAGGTCTGGTGAAGTGGGGAGTTTCCTTTCTCTTTGTGTGGAGAGGGCTGGGTGTTGGGTTTCATCACATTTTTAAACATAGTTTCATTTTATCTTTTTTAGAACTTTATGTAAACACAATGTCTATAATATTTTGTTACTTGCTCTCTTTTGTTCAAAATGATGTTTTTTAGAGACACTAATGTGGCTGTGCCCATAGTCTGCTTTATTTATGTATCCACAATGTGTTTTCCATTCTAAAGTTGTGTGTGCATTTGGATTGCTTCCAGTGTTTGACAATTATGAACAACTGTGCTCTCAACATTCTTGTACCTGTTGCAAATAAGCCTGTTTATCTCTGTAGACTATACACAGGGGTGAAATTTCTGAATTAAAGGGACTACCTCTTCGACATTTCTAGATTGTGATATATTGTTAACCAAAGAGGTAAACAAAGAGCTTTATCAAAGAGGTACCAATTTATAGTCCTTCCAGCCATGTAGAACCCTGGTAGCTCTATATGCTTGCTAACATATATTAGTATGAAGTAAAATATTATTTAGCATTTTCCTGACTTCTGAAGTTTAGTGCCTTTAGTGTATGTCTATTAGTAATTTGATTTCCTCTTTTAAGTCTTTTACCTGTTTTACTCTCTGGTTGTCTGACTGTTTAGAGTTTTCTTCTTTATCATAAATAATCTCGATAAAATCCCTTTATCCCTTTATTTGTGTTGCAAATACCTTTTTCCATTCCATGGTGCTTCGCTGTTTAAAAATGGTATCTTTTGAAGAAGGCAAAATTATGATCATAATTTTAACATAGTTTTTCTTCATGGCTACTGCTTTTTGTGTTTTGTTTAAGATACCAAAGATATTAATATATTCTTCCATATTCTAAAAGCTTTATGGTTTCGCCTTTCACATTTAGGTTTTTAATTTACGTGGAATTGATTTTTTAATATGGCATGAATGCTCTTGCTATTATGCTATAATTTCTAAGAATCAAATGTGCACAAGGTCACTGTTACTGTTTAGTTTATGCATGCACAATTTTGGGAGAGCTAGCCTGTTGGAGAAGGGTGCTAAATTGAGTGGGTGAGGGTGGAGACTTTTTAAGAAACCCATAATTAAGCTCTTACTGATGGGAAGTACTTTACTTCCATAACTTCAGAAACGCTAATTTTATAGATAATTAGGTAAGGGTTAGAGAGTTGAAGGAGGTTGGCCAAGGTCACACAGTAATATCAAGTTGAGCAAGGATTCAGATTTTTACCATTGGACTGACTCAAAAGCTTCTGCAATTCTGTCTCTCTAGTGAAGGGGTGTGTGTGTGTGTGTGTGTGTCTGTTTGTGTTTCCTTCTTATTTCCTTTGTTTTTTTTCCATGCTTTTAATTTGACATTTGGATTTTCCAGGGATAACGGACTATCTCTGATTCTCATTCTGAGTTCTGCCTATGCCCAAAGTTACCTGACTTTGTTTGTAAGTGTTTTCTTACATTTTAAAAATAGTCCCATATGCAGTTATGCTTCTCTTTCTGTTTGTTACATTGTCTTTCAATAAAATTTTTCATTCAGTAAATGTAGAAATTTAACTATTTCCTAGAGTTTGAATTCTTATTCTATATGCAAGGGTCCCAGAACCTGCTCTGGTTGGCTAGCTATGTTCTGTGGAGCCCTGGGGGCTCTGACAAATTCCCACATAATACACATTGGTGGTTGCTGGGCTAAGCGTTTTGCTTCCCTCCTCTCACACAAACTTCAGCCAGAGAAACTCTGATTTATCTGTTATATTTGTTTGTTAAAATTTCATTTGAATAAAGGTTTTTGCCACTAAAAATGTCTGAAAACCAGACAATCAGAGTGAGTAATTTAGGATGCAACAGGGTACTTTCAGTTATCTGGTTATAAGAGTATTAAAAAATTTGCTGGAGAAAATTAAATTTACAAGGTTTTTAATTCTATAATTAATAAGTAAATTTAGTAAGATCAACCCAAAAAGTCAATATTACTTATATGTTAATAACAAACAATTGGAAGATGAAATAAAAAAAAATATTTATAAGACCAGAATAAAGCCCAAAATACTTAGGAAGATATTTTTAAAAAGACATGAAAGACTTCTCTCTGAAAACTACAAATAATTGCTAACAGATTTCAAAAAGTGTTAATAATTTAGAGTTGTATTATGTTCATGGGGTGAAAAATTCAGTATTATTGAGGTATATGTTCTCACCAAATTTACTTCAATACTATCATAATAAAAACCTTACTCTCTTTGGTCTTCCGTCTGCCCCTGGATCTTGCTCTAATAATTCCTTATTACTTTGTTATTTCTTCAATTCCATCAAGCTATGTATATGTGTAAGGATATGCATAGTTAATATCCTTTTAAAATAGAGTACCCAATCTATGTTTTCTCCACTTTGGTACCATTGACTCTGGGGGCTGGATAATTCTTTGTTATTGGAGGCTGTTTTATGTGTTGAATATGCAGCAGCCTCCTTGTACTCTACCCATATGGTACTATCCTCCCATTTGACAAACAGGAATGTCTAGTTATTGCTAAATGTCCCTTGTGAGGTAAAATTGTGCCTAGTTTAGAACCACTGACTTGACATATCATTTGTTGAAGCAAAAATCCCAACTTTTCAAGTATTTTTTTTCCTTCCTGTCATTCCGTTTGTTTTCCAACATTGTTTTTTATCCAAATTCTTGCCAACTGCTTTATTACAGATGGAAACATTTGTGATGATTCCATCCCTTTAAATTATTAATTTATTTCTCATTAGTTATAGAATTAATTCCAAATTTTGTAGCATGGCATGAAAGCTCCAACTACTTCTCCAGTTTCTTCTCTGACCAGACCTGGTTTTAGATGACTATTCTTGCTGCCTTACCTTTTTTTTTTTTTTTTTTTTAATCATTCTTGGCTCACATCACTGTATGGTTTTTCATTATGTCTGTGCTACCTTTCTTCCCTTGATCTGTGAATCATGTATTTCTTATGTGTCTCTTCAAACCCTCTTGCACCCATTTCTGACTTGAGACGCTATGTGTCAGTAGTTTTGTGGTGGTCAAGGAGTTTGACACACTGTGGGCCTGTATGTCATATCCTTGCCATGGGTTTCTCTGAAGTTGCCATGTGAGATGCTGGTGGAAATTTGCCTCATAGTCATGAATGGGTACAGGAGAAGTCAATGCATGTGGGGGCCTTTTTTTTTTCCACTTTTTAAATTTTTATTTTAATTCCAGTTAGTTAACATACAGTGTTAGTTTGAGGTGTAAAATAGAGTGATTCAGCAGTTCCATATATCACCCACTTCTCATCAAGACAAGTGCACTCATTAATCCCCATCACCTGTTTAATACCTGTTCTCACATCATCCCCTCTGGTAACCATCAGTTCTCTATAATTAAGAGTCTGTTTCTTGGTTTTGTCTCTCTCTTTTTCTCTCTCTCTTTTTCTTTTCCTCATTTGTCTTGTATCTTAAATCCCACATATGACTGAAATCATATGATATTTGTTTTTCTCTGACTGACATACTTTGCTTAGCATTATGTTCTCTAGTTCTATCCATGTCATTGCAAATGGCAAGATTTCATTTTTCATTAGGGCCGAATAATATTCCATTACTTATATAATAACACACACACACCATCTTTTGTATCCACTCATCAATTGTTGGATGCTTGGGCTGCTTCCATATCTTGGCTATTGTAAATAATGTGCTATAAACATAGGGATGCATGCATTCTTTTAAATTAGCGTGGTTTTTTTTGTTCTTTGGGTAAATACCATTCTTGATCAATAGAAAAATATAAATAAATGTTTCCTCCTTCACCCTCTAGGTGGTTGGTTTTGAGAATATTGTAAAAAGTTCCTGAGAAATTTCTACATATCAAGCACCAGTTACTGTCTTGATATGCAACCCAATAACACATGCTTACATTGGTTTTTCCCACCTTCTTTGTTTTACTGCTGTTCTTACTTGTGCTTCTTAGGATCAATTCTCAAACAAACTACTCACATTTAAGCCTTAGTCTCAGGTTCTGCTTTTGGTTGGTCTAAAACTAAGGCAACCTGGCTAACTTTTGCTCATCCTTTAAGATAGCTTCTTCATCTTCATCCTATTAATTCTCTATTTGTCTTCTCAATCATCGTTTTTGTTCAGTCTAAGGCTGGGAACTAATTCATGCGAGAATATAAGTTGAAAGAAAACACGTTTCCTCTGAGGCTAGAGAAAGTCCTGAAAAATACATGGAATCATGTGTCAGAATTTGTACAAATTAAATTACACTATCATATTAAATAGCCTTATTCTCCATCAGTCAGTAAGCAAGAGAGGACTTGAGGAGACTGAAGATTTGAAAAGGAAGGAGAAACTGAGCTTGATCTTCCATGAGGAATGATACGGAATCCACTAGAACTGAATGAAGTAATCACCAGATGGTGGAAAGCATCCACAGAGGAATGGATGTATATATGACAGGGAATTATATATATATATTATATATATATATATATTTTTTTTTGGAGTGCTATTTTTTTATTTAATTTCTTTTCAGTAGAACAGAATTCATTGTTTATGTACCACACCCAGTGCTCCATGCAATACGTGCCCTCCATAAAACCCACCACCTGGCTTCCCCAACCTCCCACCCCCTGCCCCTTCAAAACCCTCAGAATGTTTTTCAGAGTCCATAGTCTGTCATGGTTCAACTCCCCTTCCAATTTCCCTCAACTCCCTTCTCCTTTCCATCTCCCCATGTCCTCTGTGTTATTTGTTATACTCCACAAATAAGTGAAACCATATGATAATTGACTCTCTCTGCTTGACTTATTTCACTCAGCATAATCTCTTCCAGTCCTGTCCATGTTGATACAAAAGTTGGGTATTCATCCTTTCTGATGGAGGCATAATACTCCACAGTGTATATGGACCACATCTTCCTTATCCATTCATCTGTTGAAGGGCATCTTGGTTCTTTCCACAGTTTGGTGACCGTGGCCATTGCTGCTATGAACATTGGGGTACAGATGGCCCTTCTTTTCACTACATCTGTATCTTTGGGGTAAATACCCAGTAGTGCTATTGCAGGGTCATAGGGAAGTTCTATTTTTAATTTCTTAAGGAATCCCCACACTGTTTTCCAAAGTGGTTGCACCAACTTGCATAATATTTTTAATTAGTGGACATATACAGTCCACTCAATGCCCATCTCAGATTCTTGGGGTAAAAAGTTTCGTTTCCTGGATCAGCTGTATACAGTAACTTTTGTTACATAGAATCAAGGTTATTTGCTGAGAGAGAGAAAATTAAATGTACAGCCAAGGAGAATGTGTTGATATTTGTCACAAACAGCTGTTAAGAAAGGAAGAGAGAACCTGGGATGATATTATCTCATATCTGAGGGAGCAGCTGCCATTCATGAAAATCTTACAGAGATCCTTGGGAAGAAAATTTTTTTTCAATAAAAGAGAAAAAAAACCCAACAACTATGCAGTGAAACCCAGCAGATAGAGAGAAAGTGGAAGAGGAAATGCCAGCAGCCTGGGAACTGGAACTGCAGACAAGACAAAGAGGTGGTACAATGCTGTGGGAGTCTAGGACAGAGTCCTTGAGAAGGCTGAGTATGCTGTAGAATCAGCAAAAACACTGACTCCTATGTTTAGCACTTTATTTTATTATTTTTTAAAAGATTTTATTTATTTATTTGACAGACAGAGATCACAAGTAGGCAGAGAGGCAGGCAGCGAGAGAGGAGGAAGTAGGCTTCCCGCTGAGCAGAGAGCCGGATGCAGGGCTCCATCCCAGGACCCTGGGATCATGACTTGAGCCGAAGGCAGAGGCTTTAACCCACTGAGCCCCCAGGCACCCCTGGTTAGCAGTTTAGATTGGCACTGCCAAGGTGGGTTGTTAAGGGAAGTCCATGAGTAGGGCAACTTTTAAGTATACAATACAACACAACACTCTGCTCTATAATAATAGTTCTCCTGATTACTGAAACCCTGTACCCTCTGATCATTATCTCCTCAACATTTGCACCTTCCCCAAGCCCTGGGGAGCCACAATTGTACTGTTTCTTTTGGTTTGACTATTTTAGATTACACAAAGAAGTGAGATCATAAGAGTAGGTGTCTTTCTATGTCTGACTCATTTCACTTAATATAATGTCTTTCAGGTCCATCCATGTTGGCACAAATGGCAGGATTTCCTGAGCTTTTAGTGTCATAGCCCCCCAATTAGATATATGCATTATACCTTTTATTTATTTATTTATTTATTTATTTATTATTGACATATAATGTATTATTTGTTTCAGGGGTTTGGGTCTGTGATTCATCTGTCTTACACAATTCACTGAACTCACAATAGCACATACCCTCCCTAGTGTCCATCACCTTGCCTTATACTTTTTAAATTAAATTTCAGTGATATTAAAAGAATTAAAGTGAGTACTTAAAATGTGGCAAGACTTGTGCTAAATGATTCATTAACATTATCTAAACAAATACTTAGAATAACCATTTGAAGCCTATTTTTATGGATAGAGAATGTAAATCTAGACAGGATACGTGATTTACCTATGGGCATGTATGTATGCTAAACCTAGAAACAGATACCCCTGGTCCACCTGACACAAAGTCCATGGTTGTAACTTGTAGAAAATATACAAAATGTCACCAGATGGCCAGCTATGATCTAAAATAAGAAAATAAGAAAGTCTAGGGAAAATGAAGGAATACTGTGAGGATGGATAATTTTATATAATTTGACATTATTGATGACAGCATTTAGAAAGCAAACAGATGTATCTTCGTTAAAGGGCAGTGGGAGAGTATTAGGTGGCAGGTCTATAAATAGTGTATGTGCCTACTAATTAAGATGGATAGCTGAGTCCCTGGTTATACTTCTGTTTTTGTTTATAAGGGATCATTTTCTCAGTTAGGTTTGTTGAATGGCAGTTGTTGTCATGATCAATGCTTATAACAAATGAAATAAGTTAGTATCATTTCTGTTTGAAAAATAACATTCATTTGGATTGAAATGAACATTTAAAGCCATGAAAAGTGTAGAAAGAAACTGAGTATCATTGTAGCACTTATCAGTAAGATCTGGATCTGTGTCTAAGGGCCATGATTATGCCCTTGAGAAGAGTATGAAGTGCAAAAGTTAATTACTTCCTTAATTCATTCAAAAAACTTTCATGGAAGAGATTCAGAATAAAAAATACATTATTACTTTAATTAATCTTCACAGAAATACTATATGGTAGATATTAGTATCCTCCTCTTACAAACAAAGAAACAGAGGTTTGCAGACTTTACCCACCACACCTGTGGTCAACAGCTGCTGGGTGGCAGATGTGGCTTTATTGGCAAGCTTGTCTGGTTCTAAAGTCTGTACCATATTTCCTAAAAAGGCAGATTGTACACAGTCTTGCAAAAACAGGCAAAACAATCCCTGGGTGCCATCACTATATTATCCTTCCTCCTCGTCCTAACAGCAACCTGTGGGGGAAACCTCATGGATCACAGGCTTGGGCAGAATGTCACACTGTCTGGCAGAACGTCAGCTTAAAAGGTCAATAAACTTTGCAGTAGAGCATTCTAATCATCCACGGAAAATAAATTGCTCATATTTCTGCTGACTAAACAAAGTGAAGGCTAACTCATTATGTTCATATTTTGGGTACATTTTCTCAGGGCCAAAAAGTTACTGGTATGTAAATCATAGTCTGACCAGCTATTAACTTTTTTTAAAAAGATATTTTTAATTATCTTCCCCATGAGTGGGAGCTTTAAGCACGATGGAAAACCACATACACTTGAACCCAATTGGAGGACATACAGAGAAGTCACACTAAGGTGATGAGGGTACAAAAGAGTTCGATGACAGAGGAAATATCTGAGACTACAGGTTGCTGCCGTAAACACCTATGGGATGAGTCAGGCTGCAGAAGTTAGAAAAAATCAATAATTACTAAGATGCAAGGAAGACAGAGCAGGAGGAAATTGAAGGAGAACCTTTAGAATGGATTCTCAGGAAAGAGTCCTCTGGCTATAAAAACTGTGAGTTTTTAGAATAATCTATCTACCACAGGAAGCTGTGTGAGTGCCATCACTTAGGACACCCAGGGATTAGACAGACTCCCAGAACCACTAAAAGTAAGTGTTAGCAGAAACATTAGTGGGAAATGAAGACAGTAGTTTTTTCATTGTTTACTCCTGTCAGTACAACTCAGAGGAAGTCCTCTTTGTCCTTGAGTAACATTCCAGATGTTTGTTAAAATGTGCAGATTTTCACCGTGTTGACTGAGTTATGCTTTTTTTGACCTTCATGTTTCATTGGATTTGTTCAGTTCTCATGTATCATGAAGAGCCACCTGTGTGGAGCTTGTGACTGTGACAAAGAGATAGTTTGTTTTAACATAGTCACCGTGGAGAAATTAGAACATCCAGACATGCAGTTAAATTTCACTGATACCCTAAGTACTCAGCGATGAACATGTTCACATTTCTATGAAGAAACCTCCCAATATTTCAGGTGTGTGTGTGTGTGTTTATATAGGTTTGTGTTCATAGAGATTATAATTATGCTGTATAGACTCTTCTGCAATTTCCTTACTAATTAAGCATAATATAATCATCCCCCATGAAATTAAATAATCCTCAAAGTATTATAATGCAGATTGCATCCACAGTATTGATTTATATCTGTTAAATATTCTCAATTGCTGGACCCTGGCTTGTTTCTGATTTCATACTATTATATAAAATGGAATGCTGTCTACTCTCATATATCAGTTTTCATCAAAGCTTTAATCATTTCTTTGAGAGAAATTCTTGAATTGCTGAGGTAAAGGGTTTGCACATTTCACTAATTATGTAGGTACCCTTCGGTTAAAATGGAGTTTTTGGGAGAGTAGAATGCAGGCTCTGGATTCAGTCTAATTGTGTGACCACAGGCTGATTCCATGTGGATGAATTTCCTTATTTGTACAGTGGGATTCCTGGAACTACTGCATGTGATGACTGTGAAGATTTAATAGACAAAATAGGCAAAATAGTCACTAGAGTATCTGCCAGAGAGGAAACTCTTAGAAATGTTTAGTACTGCTATTGCTGTGATTATTTCTAATTAATATTTCCATCAAAAGCTATTTTCCCTTACCCTAGATGACAATATTATCACAAATATATTTGCAAATTTAATAAATACTGCTTTGTTATTGTTTTAATTTTCCTTTCTTTGATTTCTTTGATAGGTAGGGTGTTTACCATATATGTTTTGGTCATTTGTATTCTTTCTTTTGTGCCTTGCTTGGTCATGGAACTTTTTTGGCCTATTTTACTGCTGCAGTTTTTAATTTACTTATGATTTGTATAAGAGCTGTTTCTTTCCTGTCTAATAGGACAACAACCTCTTGCATGCTTTTAGGCAAAATGTGTATGACCTTAAGCAATTTCCAAAACAAAAACAGCCATACATTTCCTCCTACATTTTCTGGAGTACTATTCTTAGAATGTGAATCTAGCAGGACATTTTTTATACTTTTTTTCTTTTTAAAGAGTGTATTTATTTATTTGACAGACAGAGATCACAAGTAGGCAGAGAGGCAGGCAGAGAGAAAGGAAGGGAAACAGGCTCCCTGCTGAGCAGAGAGCCCGATGCTGGGCTCGATCCCAGGACTCTGGGATCATGACGTGGGCGGAAGGCAGAGGCTTTAACCATTGAGCTACCCAGGCGCCCCCATTTTTTATACTTTTATACACCATTCCCTAAAGATGTGGTTTTCAACCTTTTAAATTCTCATTTCAATTTTAATGTCTTACATTTCTTTGACCTAATGAGTTCTTTTTAATAACTTATCTGTTTTGACTTCAGTCTAACTCCAAAATACTG